>JAWWTY010000052.1:6979033-7037571 GCA_035222235.1 Margarornis squamiger
GCAGCGGGGGAACCCTCCCCGGGGCAGCGGGGGAACCCTCCCCGGGGCAGCGGGGGAACCCTCCCCGGGGCAGCGGGCCGGGCCCGGCGCGGGGCCGTGCCGGGAGCAGCCCCGCAATGCGTATGGCGCTGCCGCTGCCCGGGCCGATCAATACCCACCAGGCCGCGTCCCCGCCGGGCCCTGCCCGGGGCTCCCCCCGGCACGGGCTCCCCCAGCCCCGCTCCGGGCCGGCCCCGCTGCGGCCGGGGCTGCCGCGGGACCCCCGGGGCAACAAGTGCGGCCCCCGCCCCGCCGGGCCCGTTATGTAACGGGCGGCCAGCGCGGCCCGCCGGGCTCGGGGGGCTCCGGGGGGCTCGGGCAGGACCCCCGGCCCCGGTGCCCCCTCAGGTGCCGCCTCAGCGCCCTCCCCGCCCCGCACTGCCCGCCCGCCCCCAGCCAAGGGCACCGGCCCCCCGCCCGCCCGCCCCCGGCCGCCTTACCTCGGGCGGCCCCCGCTGCTCCGCAGAGCAGCAGCAGCGGCAGCAGCAGCAGCAGGGAGGCGGCGGGGGCCGGCATGGCAGCGCCGAGCGCGGGCAGCGCCGGAGCGGAGCAGAGCGGGGCCGGCAGCGCACAGCCCCGGCTGGCGCCCCCGCGGGTCCGGGCTCCGCTGTGCGCCGGGCGGAGGGCTCGGCTCGGCCCCGCGCAGGAGCAGCAGGAGGAGGAGGAGGAGGAGGAGGAGGAGGAGGCGGCGGCGGCGGCAGAAGCGCTGGCGGCCCCGCTCGCTGCCGGCCCTCCCCTCCCCTCTCGGCCCGCCCCGCCCGCCGCTCCTAAAATGGCGGCCGAGCCCGCGGCGGGCACGGGGGGGGGGGCGGGGGGAGCGAACCATCGGCACGGCCCGGGGGGGGACGGAGGGAGAGCGGGAGGGAGAGCCCATTGCGGCCCTCGCGGGGCCGGCCCGGCCGAGGGCGCCGAGGGCGCTGCGGCACCCGCGGCACCCGCACCCGGCACCGCACCCACACAGCGCACACACCCACACACAGGCACACACACACACAGGCACACACACTGACCGGCCCGGGTTCCTCGGGGCTCGGCACGCCGGGCTTGCAGCGAGGAGCGAGCGGCGGCTGAGCCGGGACCCCCCGAACCCCACAGGCCTGGCTGAAACCGGTGCCCACAAACCCCTCACAGAGGATTTAAATTGGTACTCGCAAACCCCACATGGCTGATTTAAACTGGTGTATCCCAAACCCCTCACAGAGGATTTCAGCTGGTCTGGTACCCCCAAACCTCACAGCTGATTTAAATTGGTGTCCCCCCCAAACCCCTCACAGAGGATTTCAATTGGTACCCACAAACCCCACATGGCTGATTTAAACTGATATCCCCCCAAGCCTCACAGCTGATTTAAATTGGTACCCCTGAAACCTCTCACAGCTGATCTCAATTGGTCCCCCCAAAACCTCACCTATTTGATTAAAACTGCTGTCTCCCCAAACCTCTCACAGCTGATCTCAATTGGTACCCCCAAACCTCACACAGCTGATTTAAACTAGTGTGTCCCCCCCTCCAAACCTCACACAGCTGATTTAATAAGTGCTGATTAAGCCCCCACCCTACCTGAGTTAAACCCCGTATAAAGCTGTTCAAGAAATAATTAAACCCCTGTATAAAGCTATTTGAGTGCTTTCACCCTATCTTTTCAGCAACAAGGCAGAAGATCTGGTTTGTGCCCCACAGGGGTGCCCAGAGAGGCTGCCCTCGCCTGCCCCCCACAAGCACCAGGCACACACAGAGTCACGGAGTCCTCAGGGTTGGAAAAGACATTTAATGGCATTGAGTCCTTCTTGCCATGCCCTCCGAGCTGGAGAAGTGTGGTCCTGCAGAAAGGTGTCCTCTTCCAACACAGACACGCACACTGACCTGCCCACACGGAGCAGCCACGGCTCGCACAGACACTCTGCCCTGTGAGAAACCCTTCCAGTGTAGCTTCACTGACTGACTAAGGCAAAAGCCCCCCACTCCTGTGCGGAAAAATTCCCAGCTTGGCCTGTGATAGAAAAGTTCCTTGCTCTATGATCAAATATTTCAATTAGAAAATGCTTCAACAGAGGAAAAAAACCTACCTTACCGTGATCAGTTTTGACAACTAAAATGCAACCAACTTATTTTATAATTAGATTTGACTACTCATGCTTTGTATCTATTAGCCATTTCACTCCCACAGTGAAATAAAAATAAAGTCCAGAATGTTCAGGATCCTAGAGATGTGGTATTTCCTTATTTTAAAACACTGTGCAGTTTAAATACCAAGACTGATCTGTGCTGGAAAAGCCTCCCGCTCCCTCCAAGGCAAGCCCAGTGCTGTTCCCTTCCCTGCTCACCCTGCTCTTGAGACAGGGTGAGGACCCAAAGGTGAGAATCCAACTTATTCACTGCCCTGGGGCAGTGACTGGGATCTCACAGGGTGACAGAATCTGATCTGCACCAGTCACTGCATTTGGATATCCAAAGGCAAGAGATGTTCTGCCTCCTCCACCCTCCAAACCAACCACCTTTACTCGCTGTATTCGATTCCTGCAGAGCAGAGAAGGAATTGGATGAGCAAACCCCTGTGGCCCAACGCAGTGAACACCCCCCAGTTCCTATCCTGTGCTCTGGAGCTCTCCCTTCACCAAGCAACCAAGTTACTCCACATTTATCCCATTGACCGTAGGGTAGCTGCTCTACCAAGAGCTAAGACATCTTTCTTTTTTTTAAATAAAGCTAAAGCCTCAGTCTAAACCCCCTTGATTTCTCAGCCTGGCTAACATATGCTGGATGGCAGATCATGTCAGAAGAAGCCTGGAGCCCATCTGTTGTCAGAGAGCTGAGTCTTTACATTCTGCCAACGCAGCTTCAGCTGACAGTTTGCTACATGATGTGTTTTCCTTTTGTACGGAGGGTAGGACTGTCCAGCTCAAGATGACTCTCACAGCAGGCTTACTAAGGTGATGTCTGAGGGGGAACCACGCCATTAGTAAAGATTTGTAAGGCAAGATATCATCAGTCAGAAGATGACTGCCCATTGATGCATACATGGTATAACACGTACGCAGTGTTCACCCAAATATTGGATTTTGATTAGGAACCTAACTATGGACAGAGCTTTAATGTCAGTATAAAGGTATCCAAAGAGGGCTTGTAAGTCTGGCCAGTTGTCATGCAAATACACATACTCTAATAAAACATTTTTTTGCAAAATAAGTTAGCATTAGGTGTGGCAAAAAGACATTTCAAAGGAGCTTTGTATTTCCCTTGGGCTGCATCATGCATTATAGCAGGGCAAAGCACAGCACCATGGGCCACAGGGAGAAGGGACTTCAGTGCTACCCTCAGGACTCAGTTAAATTATTCTGATCCTGCAGAATTAGGAAGGAGAGACATTTTTAAGAGAAAAAAATGCTGTGTCCAGGTAAACCTTATTTATTACACAATGACACTACCAGCTCAGATGAATTAATCAGCTGCATCAGTCATGCTGAAGCTGGGAACCTTCCAAGGAAGGAGAAGGCATTGATGGCATTTCACTCTCTAAGCAAAACTCCTCCGAGTCAGTTGTGACTAAGGCACTGATTCAGTAAAGCAAACAATTCTTGAGTCTGTATTTGAGGCTCAGCTCGATGGTTTTGTTTCGTTGGATGACTAAGTGGTTTGAAGGGGCAGCAGTCGAGGGGCTGAGGGCAGAGATGGGATGGGGAGGCAGCCGAGCAGAATCCTGCCCTGTGCCCCCACCAAGGTTCCACTGGAGCTTCCTGTAACAGTACAGCAAACACAACATCCTCTCCAACACCTCCTGTGTCACAAAACCAAACTTGGTCAAGTCACCCAGTGTGGGACCTGCTGTGCCCCAGCCCTGTGTGCTGTTCAGCACTGGCTGTCCTGTTCCTGTCTGCCAGAGCGAACTGCCTTTCCCACGCTGACAGGGATTCTCACTCTATCCCAAATGTCACATGCCATGATTTCAGAGAAACTCAGGGAACCAACTTCAGCACCTTCCTTTTTTCCCACTTATCTCCCTCCTACTCTCTGACCTGCTTCTCGAGCTCCAAAAAACCCCATTGATTTTTATTTTATTGGTAAGCAACAAAACTGGAACAAATGGCTCCTGGCAGAACATGTTTTCTGTTTCAGCTGAAAACCTATCGGGCTGATGTCCTTGAAATGCACAGTGTGACTAATGCCCGGCTCGCAAGGACCCAGGAGGACACATTTATTGCACTTGTCAGAAGGGAGCTGAGCAGCCAGAACAGCACAGATAAGGTGATAGGTAAAAATGAATGCATTTGCGTGGTGCTGAGAGGCAGGCAGTGCACACCAGAAACACAGCGAGCAGAGACGTGCTCGGGTAAGTCAACAGCAGGGCTGGACCTGGCTGGGGGAGCTCAGGATAGGAAGGGTCTGGAGTAAATGCAGAATAAGCACTGTTACTTCTGGATATTAGACTTGGACTCGTTTAAAAGGGCACATCTAGGGAAAGGGCCCAAACTTCAAATAGTCTAGAACTGCCCTGAGAAAATGGTTGTCTTTAATGAAAAGGGGCCAGAACTGGGGGTGGGCTTGTTTTCATCTTGGTGCAATTAATGTCTGCACAGCACTTTGTTTGCAGATGATGATCTCTTTCAAGGAGAAGTTAGAGCCCAGCTTTATCTCCTCCACCAGTGCATCCCAGCTGCCCTGAAACCACTTCTGAGAGGGGACCAATTGCCATAGAGACTATGCAGTAATTAAGCTCATGAGAGAGCTGCCTGCACAATATTAGATGAGGGCAAGAACAGAGCAGCTTCTGAGGAGCTGCCTCACAGCTCCCCTCTTGCTGCTCCCATTCCCACTAGAGAAAGCAATAGGATCATCCCAAAGCATTTGGGAAATTTGAATTTCAGTATTTTTCGGTTCTGACGTGGCTTTCTCTAAGCCAAGCAGGAAGAGCAAACAATAATGAGAGAAAAGCTAATTCAGGGGGAATATAAAGAATGAATTCTGCACAATGAGGTCTGTGAAACCCCAGAGCATTCTTGTAAGGCAACAGGCACAGGTGGCATCTTTTGGGTCACTCAAAAGAAAAGTCCACACCAAAATGCCAGAGCAATGCCCCTGCCAGCTGGAACACAGAACACACACAGATGACACATTACATATTTCCTGTCCTTGCTGTCCCTATGTACACAGTTGCATTCCTCTGAACACAGAGAGGCATTAGCCTCATGTTTTTAGATTCAGTAGATGAAGATTTTATTATTATTTTTTAATGCATTGGAACCTCACTGTATATTTTCAAGGAGGAAGAACTAGAGGACTGGTTTTCCCCACACTTGAAAATTTCCAGAAGTGCTTTGATCATGTACGAGAATTGATTTAGGGGATGCAAATGAAGGCCTTGGCAATCTGAGGAAGAAAATCTTCTCCCCTGACATTTCTGAGCGTTCAGAGAATTCTCAACAAGCCATTGAAGTACAGGTTCATCAGAGAGACAAAAAGAAAATTCAATAAGCAAAGAAGAACACAAACCCAACCAGCTCCCTCACAAGAAAACCAGCAGCATTAACAATCTTTCTACCTTGGTCAATCCTTTTCCTGCTCAGACTTACCTTCTATTGCAAAAAATGCACCCAGAAACATGAAAGCAATGAAGGGAAGATGCAAGTCTTGCCTTACAAAGGAGCCTGAATATTCTGCGTCATCATTATAATATTTTACAACTCATTAGCACCTTCCATCCCAGGATCCCTGAGCATTTACAAGCGTTAATTAATGCACCCTCACAATACTTCTGTGAAGTAAAAGGCAGGTGTCTGGATATTGTGGTGACAGGTGCATTACAATTGAATAAGACAGAATTTCTAGGCTTTCCATTTGCATATTTAGGAAAGCAGGGCACAAAAAGGGGAGGAAAAACTAAGAAGTACTGCAATGCCTTGAAATACCTGCAAGAAATACTGTAATACCTTGAAATACCTTGAACAGACTGGCTGTCTTTACCTAAAAAACAACACTTGTTAAGGACCTCAGTAAAATTTAGGCTTTATTAACATAAGTCTTTGGACTGAATACCATAATGGCCATTTTAAGCTGTGCTGTACAAATAAAAGTGGAGTCTTAACACAACTGGACCTGTTCCTTAAAAAATTATTTCCCTCCTTGAAGGGGTACTGAGGTCTCCTAAGTCCCTGAAACCACTGTGGCCTCTAAAAAGCATTACATAAATTATCTGTAAAGCTTAGTAAGACACCACTAAAGAGAGTAGAGAAAGTGAACCAGCATGAGGAATAAGTTCTTTTACTAATCATCCTCTAGCTCCATAATAAGAATTACGGTCAGGTGCTCTGGGTGAGCCTTTCTACAATGTATGCCCATAAAAACCAGGGATCCCAGTGGTTCTACATTGATTCATCACTTACTGTATGAACCTGCCCTGAAGAGCAGCACAGTGAGCCAGGCCCATGTCAACAGCTGCTTTAACTCCCTAATTTATACAAACAACTGAGCTAGTGATTTATGCTGGGGGAGGACATACAGATATAAAAAAAGAGGAAAGAACTATGGTTTTTTCCCCAGTTGTACCCAGGTGTCCCTTTGGGACACTTCAGCCCCTACGCTATTTCCTTATGTGACAACACAGTCCAGTAACATACCAGATAGAAAAGGATGGATACAAACACCAGCTCATATCTTTGCACCAGGTACTGGTGACAAGGTTTACGTTTCCCAGCTTACAGATGTTTTGTATTCTTTAGGCTCATGGTATTCTGCAAACATCTGGTCATACAATGAGGTTTCCTCCTCCCTGCAAGGGAGAAGAGAAGAGCCATGAGTATTCCCCTCCCCATGAGCCATATGGGAATGTAAAGGCATTCTCTGAATTCATTACCCGGCCCCACAATATGATTCTGTCTTTGTACGGGCAGGAAAATGGATGTTAATTTATTCCTTATTGCTAATTTGAAAAGGAGCACAAACACAACAGTTCCATTGCAGAAGCTTCTACCAAGGGTGTAGTTTAAGTCCAATTATGTGCTATTAGTACATTTGCTCTTTATTCCTGTGGCATATTAATTACATGTCTGGTATTCTGATAATTAACACAATTACACTCTTTATTTTCCCCTTTCGTTAGCCAAATTCTTGCATTTTATCCCGATAAGTAATTTTCTGTAGGTAAAAGGAGCCAAATCATTACATATTAATAAAATCAAGCAATGGGTTTTTAAATGAGCTTGTACAGAGGAGATCCAGCAATGTTCTTCAGCACAAAGAAGAGCAGATGCTCCTGTTGGGCTGCCGTGCATCTCAGAGGCTTCCAAAAGGAAAGCAAACTGCAAACCTGCAGTTCTGTATCCAGCAGGACAAGGGGGCTGGAGCAGAAGGGCCACGAGGGCTGTGCTGGCACTGCCACACACGGCTCTCCCAGCAGGGCCATCACATGTTCAAAGGCTCCCTGTCACCAACACCTCTCATCTCCCACTGACAGCCACGGAACTCAGTGACATTCAGCAAAAAAAAAGTCACAGGATGGTTTATAACTGCACAGATCATCCTCACATCAACACTGGGTAGATATTCCAAAGGAATAAAGAGCAGAACAAGACCAGCACTCTTGCCACTGTAAGACATTAAGGTGGGGAGACTTGACTAAATGAAGTAGGTACAGACATGTCAAAGATTTTGGTTTTTACCTCCAGGACAAATGATTGTTCCTCTAAAAACAAGTAGCCATTACTCTGTAGTTTTCTCTAAGGGCACATTTGAACCTCCAGTCAGTCTCATGTGCTGCTGTGGCTGAAAAAGCCCCACTATGGAGAGAAAGATATCCAGCAGGTTTCTTCTCTAAGTGGTTATTTGGAAAAGGAGAAAAAGAAGGAGCAAACGTTCTGGAAACAGGCCCCACCTTGCTGTCTCAAAGTGCTGTGAACACTGTTATTTAGATATGGAAAAATGAGATCACTTTTACTAAACAGTTCTTCTGAGACAGAGTTCTAGCTGCCATATTTCTCCCACCTCATAGGCTTTTTAAGGGCCACAAAAATGAGCTAAAAACATGCCATTGTTTGTGTTAAAAGTGGCTTCACCCAAACTGCTGTTCTTCCTCTGCCTGTGGGCTGTGACATGGGCTCCTCTGCACTGCTGGTCACCTGAAAGGCACCCCTGGTACTGGGGCTGCAGCTCCCACAGACATTTCCCCCAGTGGCACACTCAGAGCTGCCCAAAGCTCTGCCAGGCACAGCCCTGCCTGCAGCCCCTGCACTGCCTGGCTCTCACGGCCATTCCTGCAGGGCAGCCACAAAGAGTGTCCAGGACACAGGTTAGAACTGATGCACACATCCCTATTTCTGAGGCTGTGTTTTACCCACATAAACTATCTCTAGTGCTTTAGAAAGTCCCTTTTGAAATAACGTGGTCAGGAGGAAAACACCCTTTTACTTTTTTTTTAACCCCCTCTCTTTTTCCCCCCCAGTCCTCCCAGCTCCTTCCTCACAGTGCCCTGGCTATTTAAGTCACAGTCTCACCAGACAAGAGCCCAGCTAAATCCTTTGTCATCTCACATATTTATTTCTGTTCTGACAGATACCAGTTGTGACCCTCGCTGACAGATACCAGTTGTGACCCTCGCTGCAGTAAAGCCACTGCCCTCCTGGCCTCCAGTCTAATTGCAGATTTGCTAATCATGTTTTGCTCACCCCCCTGTAATCGCTGCAGCCCCGTTTCCAGGGGAGAAGGGCCCAGCACGGCCGGGCCGTATGGAAAGGATCAGGGGATTAAGGCACAGCCAGCCCTGATTAATGTGCCCAGGGAGCTCCTGGCCTCTCCCTGGGCAGCTCCCAGGTACTCGGGCTCCCTACAAGGACACATCACCTGCCCTTGGGAAAGCTGGGTGCTGCTTTCCTTGGTTGGTCTGCAGCAGAAACATGGTCAAAGGCTGGCAGTGACCTGTGCTGGGGCAGGAAGGTTGTGCTGAAGCAGTGCAATGGTGATCTGGGGACACACAGAGGGCTGGTGCTGCCACTGACTCGGCCACTGCCCTGGCACTGTCAGGAGAAGAGCAGAGTTCTGTTCAGTGCCTTTGAACAGGGGCTGTGAGCACACAAACACTAAAGGGAGCCAGCAAAGAGCTGCTTTGTCCTAACAAAGCAGGACACAAACACCCTGAGCTAAGGCTCATGTACCCAGCAGAACCAACATCCCCAGGGTCTGTGCCCACGGGAGGGTGAGGCTGTGTCCTCCCTGCCCAGCCAACCCAGTGTGTCCGTGAATCCCAGTGATTTAATTACCCCATCCCAACATGCACCACTTTAATGGACCCATTAGACTGTTTGCTCCATGTTTTCCTCTGCTCAGTGAAGGAAGATAAAATAGTTCTAGTGAGTTCTTTTGGAAAGGTTATGTGCCCCCTTCCGTGGGATCCACCTCTGCTGGACCTCACAGGATCTCCAGGACCACCCCACTCCTCAGACAAACATTCAGCTGCCATGAATTTCCATTCCACCTGTACCTTTTAACATTTCAAGCTTTCTCTTGTTTCCAGTCTGGACAAAAAGCCTCTGACAGGAGACTCCTTTCTTTTCTCCTTCTGCTCTATCCAGTGTTCTGTGTCTGTCTGAGGGGGATCAGCTGAGTAAGTGGAATGACACACTGTCTTCTGCAAAAGGAAGCAGAGGGGGCTTTAAATCCCATGTTGTGTTAAATGACTGGAGTGCAGTGCTTTGTAGTTCATGGTACCAGCACACCCTGCTCCCTGTTTACTGCTGCTTCAGTGATACACTGTCCACTGAGTGTAAGTAAAAAGCTTATGAGATGAGACAGGCATATCATCCTGTCTGAAGCCCAGCTTACACAGGCAGCTCCTGCGTGAGGAAGAGCCTCTGGGAATGACAGGCATCTGTGGAACATTAAAATACGACTCAGGATAGGCCAAGGCTTTATTGACCTGATCTAAAAATGAGTCTGAGTGCCCAGGTTTTGCCCATCTGAACGGGGCTGTTCAATGACAGCTGGAATTGCAGAGGCTCTGCAGTGACTGAGGAGTCCTCAAACTGAGAAAGATGCACAGGAGCTGGTCTGCCTGCAACTGAGTAAACAGGATAACCCTTTTCCATTTGTTAAAGCCACGATTTATGTACAAGATTATCATATGCCATTCTACAGTCCTAATCCTAGACCTTGAAGCAGCAGCACAGATTAGAGCCTCTGACTATTTTCTAAAGTACGTCACAGTGAGACACCTCAGACAAAAAAAGATGCTTAAGAAGGAAGGACAAAAACACTCTAAATATCTTTAGAATAGCTTTTTTTTTGGGGGGGCGGGGGGGGGAGTGAAAGGCATACAAAGCCACACATCACACACTAGATATGCACAAGAGGATTCAGCACTAGAACATTTTCATACCCTTTTCCCTCCAGCATCTCTGCTCCCTTTGCTGCCCCGCTCTTTCTGCCTGACAGCTCCTTAATCACAGTATCTGTGTCACACACATAAAATATTATTTAACCTCCAGCACAGAGGAAAATGCATTTATAACCTACTGGGTTTTCCCCTTTAATCTCTCTCTGCCTCCCCTTACTGCTCCCCCCCTCTTTTTAGTAGCTCTGAGCAAGAATGGTGCTAACAACCCTCACAAAGACTTATTCAGGTCCAGACAGAACCAACTCTCTGCACTCTGTCAAGACAAGAGACTAAAGAAACACCACACATGACCTCTTCTTTCTACCCAGGTGGCAGAACATACTCTCCATCAGATCACAAAAGCACCGTGGCCTCTCCTGTGAAGATGTCAGTAAATGTCATTTTAGAATTACGGAACCAATTTAAGCTCAACTCAGCCACGACCTAATCCTGCAGATTGAATGTTGCTTGTGATCCCTCAGTGATATCTAACAGTACTTGTGTTTCAAAGGTATTTTTGTGGCTTTGCTCTGCAGCAACCTGACACAGCTGAATTTCATGTTCCTTCTGCCTGAGCAGAATTCAAGGTGTTGACTTTGAGCTGTAAGCACTACCAGCTCTGGGATCTCCCTGTGCCAAAGATCTCATTCGCTGTGATCCATCTCACCAGGACTGAGTCAAGGTGCTGCTCCTGACAAATCCTCTATTTAAACCCCAAGGGCAGAGGAAAGGACGTTCTCTGCAGGAGGAGATGCTGGGAATCTTTGCATACACAGTGCTGCCAGGCTGGTGTAGAGCAGGCACAACCTGAGCTCTGCTGGTTGTGGTGCCTGCAAAACCCTTAGCAAACCTTTCCTGTCTGTCACTGGGCTGGAGTTAATCTAAACACTTCTCAGTTACCCAGGTCAAAAGGAGGAAGCAGGACAATGGCACTGAAAGTGGAAAGATTTCATTTCACTCCCTGCACTGCTCCAATCCTCTGGCATCTACACTTTGCTACCTTTAGGGAGAAGGCAAAAGAATCAGGTGAAAATGGTCAGATAGCTCCAGCAGGCAGGGTAAGTCCACAGGCCCCATTTAGTCCCAGCCTTGACCTCGGGGTCAAGGTCAGACTAAACCAAAAGGCACCACTGCAGGCCCATATGGTGTGAGCAGCTCAGCCTGTCCAGAACCAGCACATGGAGGCTCTGCAGGCTGGGGCTGCTGGCGAGGCAAGGCACAAGCTTAGGATTCTGTCGAGTTTAATTACCATCTCTCTGCAGGCTCAAAGAGGCTTAGGAGAACGCAACAGCGAGGCAGACCCGCCCCCCTGTGCTCCCACCTACAGGAACTCATCCCTGCCTGCCCTGCCCCATCTCCCTCCTCATCACACTCCCCAGATTCAGCAGAATCAAGTCTTTAACAACACCCCATCAGGACACACGGGCAGGCTCTGCCTGCTCCAGCCTCTCCAGGTACAGGACAAAGGGCTGAAGGGAATTGCTTGGCTCCCACTGCCCATTCCCATCAGGTGCATCACTCCACATCTGGGTTGGAGGTATATTAGAATCATTAGAGGCTCAAAGTTTATCTTCTTGCTGCTGAATGCTGATCTGTGACCACAGGCCTGTGAAAACCAGGAGAGTTAACCTGGGAAATGTCAAGGCAGCAAAAAGCTCCATGCACAGAACATCAGAACTGTTTCATGCTGATACAGGAGGCAGCTTGTAAGCAGGCCAGGTTATAAAGTGTCAAAACCCACTTTTTCTCTTTTCCAAAATAAACAATCCCCAGAATTGAAGTGCTTCAGGCTACAAAGGAAACCAGCCAGGTTGTTTACAACATACTGCAGGAATCCTGCTCAGGGCAAATCAGCTGCAGAGCAAATGAAAGCAGAGCTCAGAAGGCAGTAGGTGATTTCTTCTTTGGAAGGGAACCTCTGTGTGACAGGGAACAGATCCAAGCTCCTACCTTGGTAAGTGACAATGGCCCTCCCTGTTCTGCAGCACTTGTGTGTTTGCAGAGCTGTGACAAGCAGCAGCAACATGGAGCTTTAAGGGGAACTGCAGTGCAAAGTGCTGTAAATACAGCAGGTCTAAGGCAGACCTGCAAGAACCACAGCAATCCAGTGACCTATTTAGTGACTGCTCCAGAATTCAGACACACAGGGTACAGGCTGGGCAGGACACAAATCACTGATCACCTGAGGCTGCAAGGAAAGTCTGTCCACCCTTCAGTGCTGGGCTGGCTCCTGATTACAGAAATCCGACATTTTAACACCCAAAAAAGCTAGTTTGGTGTGAGGCCATTTATATTGCCCAACTTCACTGAAATAATTCACCTAGGCCTATCAGGATCTTTAAGACCACTGTCAGAAGATGAAATAAAACAAATAAAACCATTTCACCTTGAAGAAATGAAGCAATAAATGCTGTTTCCTGTGGATGCTGTGAGCAGGGATTTGCACCTCTGAGTACCAAACGTGCAGACTCTGGATGCAGAGCTGATGCTGAGGCTGGATGGACCATGTTGCTGTCAGAAGGGTTAAAAATCAACTGCCTCCAGCAAATACCCCACCCAGGCAGTCCCAGGCAGTCCCAGGCAGCTCTTCAGTGCTCCTGTTACACTAAACCAACATTGTGCAGCTTTAACAAAGCTTCTTAAAAGCTCCTTATTAAAACTAAGCTTTGGAACTCTTTGTTACTGGTGGGTAACAGTGAGGAAGAGATGCTACTCACTAAGGACTTTTTGTTTTGGAGAGACTGAACCCAACTCGAGGTTCCTCAAACTTCCAGACACTGCTCTTCCTGCACTCCTGGTTCCTGCTGCTCCCAGTGCCCCACAGCCTTTTCTGCTGCCAGCTCTGCCACGGTCCTTGAGGAGCCAAGAGACCAAAAGAAAGCTGAAGGACTGATCTGAAAGAAATCCAAATTGTATTTTCCCCTCCCTGCCCAGGCATTCAGCATATTTCATAAAATATTTTCTAACACATTATATATATTTGATTCAAAGCTTTTAACTTCTGGCCCTTTTTTCCCTCTTGCAGTAACTCCAGACACGGCACTGCTTTATTCTTGGAAGGGACTCTCAATAACCATAGAAATTTATCCCACATATGACCCTGAGGTGTTGTTTAGGATGATCCCTGCTACAGGTGAGGGGTCTTTGCATTTCATGGCCCATTTAATCTTCAGCCTTCACCAGAACTATTTAGGCTGCTGGTGAATTAGACTTTATGAAACTGAAACATTTCATGTAAAGCATTAGAAACTTTCACACAGGCCAAGAGGGTACAACTTCTAGTAACTACTTACCTTAGGTAGGAACAGAAGCAAAAAATCTGAAGGGCTTATTGTACTTTGTTAGTGGCCCAAGCTTCTTCCAGGCACTACCTCCTTCCAAAGCCTTGCTCTGCCTCCAGCTCACACATTCTGTTACTCCAGGGTTATTTTAGGACCTGGGAGAATCAGACTGAAGGTCTGGGTGAATGGTGGAGTCTCCTTTTCATTTACAACAGGCCATGCCCAGACACAACAACCTACAAAGAGCAGCTGCTGCCCACGAGGGGAGAGAGGAGGCTCTGGGTTAGCTCTGGGAAACACTGTGAGTTAGGAGGGACACGATCAGCTGGCAAGAGAAGAGGTAGAACAGCACATCTGGAGATCTAAAGCAACATGTCTCCCAAAAAGACCACCCAAAAAGTGTGTTTTTCTGGAAGATGACTGAAGCTTTTACACTTCCCTGCTGAATGTCTTAAGCACTGCTCGGTTGCTTCTTGGACTACACAGCCTTTTCTATTCACAAACACATTTCAAATTAGGTCTGTGCTCACCTCAGACCTCTAAACCGCTGTATTTCTTAGTTTTATTAGTAATGGTTTGCCTGAAAAGGCAAAAGCACAAAGGCAAAGCTTGAGAAATGTGTACAAACAATAAGCAAGTCCACCATACTCACGTACTGTGTGTGGGTTTCTCCACTTCCCAGTTAATCCAGACTCCAAAGCTGGAATGGGGATTTTGTTTTCACAGCCAGAAGATAAATACTTAGAAATGTAATTCAAGGGGAGTATTGGAAACTCCTCTTTGCCACTACTTTCTCCCTGATTTATATATGAGTTATTATAAATCTTCCAGCTCTGGTGGAAAGAAATCACCCGTGGGGAGGGGCAGAGCACACAGGTAACAACCAAGCACAGACACTCTCGAGACACTCACAACTCCTCCAGTGTCTGAATTCCATACCATGTGGTTGCACAACAATTGGCTTTTTCCAGAATATCCTTCTCAACACATCACTCCAGCCCCCGCTCTGGAGAGTCTGCAGAAGTCCTTCACAAAGGTGAGGCGAGTGTTTTTCACTGGGCAGTTTCACAGTGTAATAAATCAATATGAAACAAGAGTAGCTATTAAAAACTGTATTTCCCTCCCCTCCCCAACAGTTACATTTTTAGTGAAAAGATTAAACCACATAAACACTTCACTTTTCTTCTTGAAAAGATTTACCAGCTCAGGAATGCCAAAGATACACATGGAGGATTCATTTTAGCTCGACAGTGACAGGCCCCCCAGTCCAGCCCATCCCTTCCAGCCACAAACACACATACCCCTTAAATTAACCCTTCAAGGGCTGCCCCTCTTTGCACCCAAGTTAACATTAAAGTGCCTCTTAGGCAACCAGGCCAAAATTTAAAGAATCTTTTGGGCTCATTCCTGGTTTATTTTAATAAAGAAATTTCTTATCTGGCCCCAATGAACAGGGGTAAAAGATTTACTTTCCCATTGAACTTTACAAAGCTGCAACTGAATGGAAAGGAGTGTTTGCATAAATAGATGTACAGTTGCTCTCATTACACAGGATTTATTTGCTCAAGACAATTTCCTCCTTGTGCTCACAAGTCCATTCTTCCATTTGCACACAGTCCATGGTTTTCTCCAGCTTTTCCCCTACTTTGAGACCATAACAGCATCCTGTCAATAGAATTCCCTGCCATGAGAAGGGTCACGTTGCCACAGTCAGGTTCTACAATTGTCACTGCAAGTCATTAACAACCATAGGAAAGGAACCAGGGACAGGTGAATGGAGTTCAGCTTTAATAGATTCTGAAACATCTCCAAGTCAGTGCAACCCACAGCAAAATCCAGAAGTTGTGTAAAAACCACCTGCACACATGAGAGCAAATGAAGTGCTTGGGTTTGGGCAGCAGTGCCAAGGACCACGTGCAGACTCCTGGACAGCCAGTGCACTCTGGGAATTCCACTGCAGCTGTTTCAGGCTGTAAATTGTGTGTGTGTGTGTGTGTGTGTGTGTGTTTTAAGGCCCTGCAGCTACAAAGAGAGTAAACCTGAGAGTGTCACCTGCACACTCAGTGCTGGACAGCCGAGTGCAGCTCCTGCCCCCTGAACAGTGCCTGAAGAAAATGGCATTATTGTCCTGGGACCCAGGGCATTTCCCCATCACCAAACAGCTGCAAGGAGGCAGAAACTCAAGTTTATGAAATCCCAGTGCAAGCTGGATTTAAGTTAATGATCATTAATTTTTCCTAACGTGAGAGCTAGTCTTGTGCAGCAATTAAAGGGTTAAAGTGGAACTCTGTAGGATTTTAGGCAAGTTCACATATTCTCTATACAAATTTGGCAAATTCATGTCACAGCCATAGATCTTATTCTTGCAATTCCTGCAAAATATGCACAGCTCCTCTGTCAGAAGCAAAGAGAGAAGCCACCTGAGCAGCCAGGTGTGCCAGGAGCTCATGGCAGGGCCCCCCAGCAGCCCAGAAGGGCTGGCAACCTCCACCTCCCAGCCTGAACAGGTGGATTGAGTGAACCAAATATGCTTTTGGACACATGCTCCCAAAAGAGCTCGAGGCCACAGAGCAGCTGAGTATGGAAAAACTGATTGCATCAGAAACACTGCAGCCAAGAGGAAATCAAAACCCATGACTTCAAAGCCAATCAAAAAAAACCAAAACAACCCCCCAAAAGCAAGTGTTTAAATGTGTGTAGATGTAATAAATATTGCAAAGCACATTTGTCTCCTTCCCCCCAAGTCAGGAAGGATAAAGAAAGAACCAATGCACCAAAACATCAGCTTCCTGCAATGAAAATGCTGCAGTCAGCAAAATACCTGCAAGCCAACTGAAGGGAAAGCATTTGCATTGTCACCAATCACAAGTTGCTTCCAGTTCTATGCAGCCAAATCAAACCCTCTTCAAGTTCACAAGTTTGACCTAAATAAGCACCACAGCATGAAAAGCTTCTTTAGAAGTAGGATGTCAAAGACTTTCTTTAAAATACAAAATAAAATGTGAGATAAAAGGTTTCCATTGGTCAAGTTTGAAAAAAATTGCCTTCCTTTAGCCAACCACTGCCTGTCCCTTTGAGCCAACCAAAGATACACCTTTAGGTCTGTCCTTAATTAACACAGCCCGGCTGAGTAGCAAAATCTGACAGGAAGAGATGGCTGTGAGATGCATTCTGGGGGTTGGGCAAAGGGAAACAACACTACAAAGGAGAAGGAATACCAAGGAACAATTAGGGTGGGCAAAGGAACTTAATAATGCTCAGCCATCCTCCCCTATCTGCAGGAATCTCACTGTCCTCTCCAGTTCGGGGCTGTTCAGGTATCCTGTAGTTACTGTCTTCTGTCTTCTGTCTCTGATCTGGAAAACGCCATCACAACATCCTCAGCACCTGCAGGAACAATGGACACAGGAAAACAGGCCATGATTACTTCCCTTACACAGGCAGTGCCCAAACAGTCATTCTGCACATCCATAAAGTCAGCAGCAAAGCAAAAAGAGCACAGAAAGAGACAGCTGCTCTTTCTTACTTTGGGGGGGACTGGCATTTAAAGTGATCTGCACATTTCAGCAGGGGATTCAAAGTGTTCCTTTGCAAGCCTAAGGAAATCAGTTTGGCTTTAAAGAAAACCAAGACTCCCTTGTTTCACACATTTCTAAGAAGCAAGACTTAAGGAAATGTACAGGGGATTGTCAGCACAGGCATGTTGAGAGTCTTTCTTTTTGCTTTGTAAACTCCAGCACTGCATACAAAATTTATTGAGCTTCTCTGAAGCACAAGGACCTCAACTGCTCAATGAAATTTGTACTTCCCTCTGTATCACTGTGCTTTTTAAGTGACATTTAGGTATTCTCTGCTGTCTCTTTACATACAGATATTCATTGCTCTTTGCTTTTAAAGAATAAAGAATTGTTTTAATAGGCCAGCAGAAAGGTTTTTGCTCTTTTCTTCCCACTAAAAATCATTTAAACATCCTTTATAAGCTAACATGTCTTGAAAATGTTCCTTTTTCTAATGGAAGTGCAGTATTTTCTTTCAAACTGAAGGCTTTCATTTGCCCAGGAAAGAGATCCAGCTTTGCTAAGCAATGCTTTCATCCCCAGCCTGCAGAAATCCTTCCCAGAAGAATTCACTGTGTGGACTTTCCCAGTTACTGGATTTTTATTTTCAACTGAGGCCATCGGCTGTGTATCATCACCATCAAAACTCATGGCCCTGAGCACAGAAAGAGGTGAATCACCTTCCCATAGCCATCTCCAAGCCTCTGCAAGCTTGAGTGGCCTTTCCAGTGGGCATTTATGGTATAAAGACCTGAATGGCTCAGAAGCACATCTGCTAAGGGCTGGTGAAAACACTCCATGCTGAGCTCTCTTCCTTCCAAAAGGTACCTTGAGATCTTCAGAAGAGAAATCTGCTCCCTGGACTTCCTAACCACGGAGTGTGGCCCAGCAGGCAATTAGAGAGAAATGTCTTCAGGACAATATGGAAATAAAAGTACATCAGACAGCAGTGTCAAAGCAGAGGATTAAATCAGTGTCTTTAGTCTAGACAAGACCTGGAAAGCAACCCTGAAGGGCTGAGTGCAGTATTTTTAATTTCTGGTAAAAATTTGATCCCCAAGAAAGGCAGATAAAAGGAAAAGCTTTCTTTCATCTGTAGATCCTCTCACAGCATTTATCTGATTAGAAAACATGATGAATCCTCCAGTCACTGTATAATTTCTAAAAATGATGCCCTCCATTCAAGTGACCCCAAGTGTTTGAGCACACCATGACCACTCTGGCCTTCATTAACTAGTTCAGTCCTCTTGGGCTAATTTTGCTTAGTCAGTTTTCCTTCTGTCAAGGGATTAGATGGCAAAGCAGGAGGTGCCAAAAGCAACCCTGACCACCTGTCCCAGCCAGGTAAGTGCTCAGCTCCACAGAATCTTCAACAGGGCTTTGGAAAGTTCAAATTCAACTCAGAAGGAGCAGGAGCATCTAAAATTCCTCCAGTCTTTTATCAAAGCATATCAAGAAGCAGATCTCAGCTTGGTGCCCCAAGCAACTTCTGCCTTTACACCTGCATAAAAGGGAAAAGAGGACTAATAAAAATTCCTCATCTGTTTCAGTTACATGGATTCCATTTCTCAGTTATCTAATCTGCTCTTTAATTGCAATACAGCAGGAAAAGTGGTCCAAAATCAGTGTAAATTCCCCTTGCTAATGCCCTTAAAAGCTAAATCAATGCTCAAGAAATGCAACTACACTTACTTTTATACACTTCACAATTTATTTGTTATATGTACTCAAAGGAGGAAATATTAAGGACCAAGGAGTAGTTTGTTTTTCATATGTAGGACCCTTATCTTATATAAAGCTACATCAAAAACTGCTCTGATGCACCCTCCTGCCAGCACTCAGAAGCCCTGCAGTCATCTCCCTTTTCATCTCCTCCACAAACTGTTTTTTCCTTGATCAAAACATAAATGATATATAGCACCAGGATCCAGCCTGGAATTAACAAGCTGCCTTGTTGATTTTAAAATGCATAAGCACTACCAGCCTCCAAAACATAAAGGAAGGGTTTTATTTGCAAGGACTCTGTGCTAAGAGAGGAGTAACAGCCTTTGCAGCGCCAGGAAAGCGGGGGCAGAGGAGGCAGAGCACGGGGTGTGTTCTGTGAGCATCCCCTTTGCAGTGGAGGAGGCTGGAGCAGCTGGAGTCTCCTGGCAACCACAAAACCACCCATGACGTCAGGCCAGCCAGGGATGAGCTGGATTACTTAACAGATGTTGATTGTTTTCCTGGGGTCTCCCCTTCCTGGGGTCTGAATAGGAACCAAATCCCTGTCAGTGCCCCGCAGAACCATAACCACACAATAACCACACAGCAATGAATTCCTGCCTGCCCCCAATCCCAGCTCTCAGCCCCGTGCCCAGGCACAGCACAGCCCTTGCAGACACAGAAAGAGCTCTGGGCATGGGGATGCCAGGAATGCTGCTGGGAATGGTGCTGGGAGTGGTGCTGGGAATGCTCTGCTCACTTTGGCTTTCACAGCCCAGACAGCCCCCGCGCCCCTTCCCATTCCCTGGGCACGCCTGGCACAGCCTCAGCCCCAGGGGCACTGGCACCATGAACTTCTGATGCTGTGACACCTCTCTGGACTTCCAATGGGAAAAGAGAAGGGAGCACCAAAAAATCCAGGAGCAGTGAAAAAGGCAAATTTTAAACCCTTGTCCTATTTAAAAGATGAAGCACAAGAACAGGAAACAACAGTGTAAAAGTGTGGAAAAGGCCTGAATTCCCATGGGATTGCTGGTTTCTTAGGATGTGCATCCTAAAGGAAGTAGAACAGTGGATGGAGAATGGGTCTGGAATTCAAGATGTTGGCCTCTCACAGCCAGAGCAAACCACACTCAGTGTGCAGGACCCTTGTTTTACCACCACTGTCACCACAACAACTGCAGGTTGTACCTGAATTCATGAGCAAACTGCACAGGTGGGTTTTTTAATCACAACATCACCCAAAAGCTGCTCCCTCTCTGATGGTCTTCAGCACTTTTAGGGTTTCCCACAGGGTACTTTTTAAATTATAACAAATTATAATCAAGAGCCAAGGTGGGTAAACAATTCGTTAAGGAAAGATTATGGATTGTGTTTGAATGGAAAATCCTGGGGACAAAAGGGATTACAACTGTACTTTCTCAATGCTTGGCCTTTGCACCAATTTTCCTTCATGCTTTCATAAATGAGTCTGGCACAGAAAAGTAAACCATAAACTAATGAAACCTGATGGCAACACAAAGTTGGAAAGTTCTGCCAAAACACCAGGGAGCAGTGAAACAATCCACAGGAAGGAACAGGAGAGCAGTGAAGAGCAGGGGTGGCAGAGGGGCTTTAGAAAGGAAGAAAAGGAAAGATAAATATTAGAAGTTATGTATTTCTATGTCTCTTGTCAGAGTTTCAAGCAAGATTAGTAAAGAATGGATTTTATACCCAATTCTGAACAGCCTTATTTCCTGCCCCCTCCTCAGTTGCTTTTGTTATTTGGTAGAACCACCAATGTTTTCATCTGCAGGAATCACATGCAACTCAGCATTTGCAAGAGCCTCAGGCAACTGCCTTTAAAAAGACAATTTCATCTATCATATAAAAGATAATAATAATATCTTCCAGGTAGACAAGTAAGTGGGTGGGTAACCCCAGGGCACAACACCAACAGAAAACATCTTGCAGTAAAGACTCCAGCCTATGCTCATTTCTTCTATTCCCACATCAAAGATCAAATTTTATCCTTGGGGAGGTGATAAATTTTATAAAGAGGAAGACAAACTTTGTCCAAACACGAGCAGCCACACAGACAGTTCTGTGCCAGCTGATGGGGCCAGGGCAGAGGGGTCAGGGAGCAGAGTGGCAGTGCCATGGACACTGCCCAGGGCTCCCAACCTCCAGGGCTGTGTCAGCATGTCCTGAAGCAAGAGAACCTGGGGATGACATTTCTCTGCACAAAAGTCACCCATTTCTCAGCACAAAAGCAGGTTTTGTTCAAGCCCAGTCCTACAACCCAAACTAGCTATAGCTGAATGCAACCAAGCTAAGGAGGTGCTCATTAAGCAGCTCTCCTGTACAAACACTGCCAGAGAAGGGAGCTGGGCCTTGGGGTGCTGAAAGGAAAGCAGGGCTCAAGTGGCAGAGAAGAGAGCTGCTCCTGCAGCCCCACGTGGCTCCACAACGGATGTTTTCTGGCTAATCAAGTGAAATAAATGCAAAAAGCAGAGCACAGGTTATAAAGTGAAGCTGCACATTGCCAAGAGCCCGTGACTCAGACAATGGGATGGTGAACCAGGGTTACTTTTAGCACATCCTTCAGGGGGCTCTGCACTTCCAGCAATTAATGCACAGAACAATGACCAGGGCACACTTACACCTGACCTCCTGCTCCTGCACAGCTGCCCCTCTTCTGGGCACACATTTCCACACAGAAATACAGACTTACACATAAACCCAGCCAAATATTCCCCACCTTCTTCCATGAGCAAAACATTAACTGCCACAAACTTTCAGACATGCAAATAGTTCTCCCACTTCTTCTGCCTTACACTCTCCCACCCTTCTCCTTCCTAGAAATTCCCAATAATCAGCTGGTAGCTAAGTATTGCATGTCCTGTCTTGGAAGGTGGTAGTGGCAATCTTACCCCACTACCTTCCACAAAAACCCTGCTGTGATTATGTTCCAGTTGCAGTTGCTTGGATTGCTGAATTCAGAGTTCTTTGACACCACTTGGACTTCAGTCTCAGCAAGCCAAGATGAGCTGAAGGTCAAATGATTTTGCTGCACAGCAGTGAAGAGCAGAGACATCCAGTGAGCTCAGTGGATTCTGCTGCTCATCAGGACACCTGAATTCCAGACAATTTCCCCAGGATGACTGACACTAATGCTCTCCCAGCAGGTACCTGGGTACAGGGACAGCAAGCCAGTAGGACACAAGCTGGATTAAAACCACACTACCTGAACACAAAGGAAGATGCTGACACATCCACCAGCTGCTATTTCCAAATGCTCTTTGAATGATAAACAGATACCTACACCTGATGTGTTTGTAGTCACCTGCAGAATTAATTAAACCCCAAAAGCCTTTAGAGATCAGAAGGTTTAGCTTGTTGTGAATTTCTAAAGAAATTCTTCACTTCCCTGAAGATCTCTGTATACACACATTCCTTCAACGCCCTTCCAGCAACAACCTTCTAAACATTAACTCTTCCCTGCAATTCCCAGTGTTAGCATCCCAGTCTGGCATTCTAAAAATACATCCTGCACTGCTGAGAGGAGCTGCACATTAACATAAACCTTGTGTTCAGCTGAATAAAACCAGCGAGAAGGGCTCGCCCTGCATTTCTGCAGCACCTCTGCCATTGCACGAGCAGGGTCCCCTCCTCGCTGCCCCCCAGCCCGGGGTGGGTTTGGTGTCCCACCATGCAGGGGACACGTCTCACCCAGCCAGGCACGTGTGTGCAGCTCAGCCCTGCCCTCCCCAAGGGAGCAGCTTCCTTCAAGAGCCAGCACCACGCTCCTGTTGCTATAGGAACTCCGGAGCTGCAGTCACCAAGGTCTCAGCACAATTCCCATCTCGTGCTTCCAAACTGCACTGCTTCCATTTACAGAGCTGCCCCAGCCCAGTGCCAGCCCACCTTCGGGAATGCAAGGCATGGGGCATGTGGGGCTTAAGCAGGAGATGCCCCTGTGCATAAAACTCCCTGAGAGGCATTTTGCTTGTACTCAAAAATACGTGGGAAAGCCTCACTTTCATCATTTGGAGCTGGAGAAACCTAAGGAGCGTGAGCTGCCTTAGCTGCTGCTGCAATGCAGGCAAGACCAATATGTTAATATCCCAAAACAGCTCATGATTCCATCCCCTCTCTAGCACACACACTGGTTGAACAGAGATGCCTCTGGATTCCTCAGTTATTCCTGGAGCCATGAAAACAAAGCAGCAAACAACCCACAGATGGCAGCTAAAAAGCTCCCCAAGGAAAGAAAAACCCCCTGCATTTTACACTTTCACACAGGTGTTAACAACAGTACAGCACTGACTGAAAACTAAATGGTTATAAATAATGTGAGCATGATATTAATGTTAGACTTGTAATTAATGCTAAATTTAAGCATTAAAGACTTCATTTTGGAATTTTATAACTCTTGTTCAGGCTTTTCTGGGTTACTGAGAGCTCATCCCCTCTGCTACCAGTTCACCTTTCAGTGGATAATAAGGTATTTTTAATACATCAGATAAGCCTTCTCTAGAGAAGAGTATCAAAGCCAACACACTGAGGGACTCAGCACTTCCTGAGAGTCTGGAATACACTGAAAAGAAAGGGCAAACAGAGTTGGAATTGAAAAGAAAGGAAAAGAAGACTATTTTCAGACTGGAGTATACGTTCTGGCCACTGAGGATCCCTTCACAGATCTGGGGCTCCACTATATGCTGCAGCAATAAATGTGAAGAGGTTAGAACACACACTAGAGAGATTTACACTAATTTCCATTTGATATCTGCTCCAGCACATTAGAAAGCCTGGGATATATGTCATTATTACCTGATTTACACAAAGATATTCAGAGTAACTTTGAGCCTCCTGTCAGGAAAACAAGATTCACTCCACCAGCAGACAATGCTTCAGGAGTGAAGGTGTTTCACAGGTAAAAGGAAATCTGTAAACAATCCTAACCCAGTGATTTTCTACATCTGAACAGATGAATTCCCTTTGAAAGCAAGATAAGAAATAAAAAGATAAAGGATATAATTTCTCTTCCAACAAAACCAACCACAAACTCAAGGAGAGTCATAGCCCTCAGGCTTGCTGAACAATTACAGAGGCATTCCAAGATGCTTCTTGATCAAAATTAGCGATTAATTCCCACTGCTGGACCCAAAGACAGCAAACAGAGCCCAGTCAGATTGTTCTTACCAGTGGCTCACTGAAGGGCTATGGCACAAGCCTGAGCTCAGTGGGGACAGGGCAAGCTTGTCCCTTCAGGGCAGGGGCACAGGGGCTGCAGTGACTCCTGTGGTCACACACGGGGCTCTCGGGGAGCTGCAGGTCACAGGGACACCACCCTGACAGCCCCAGCAGTGCTGCCCCAGGCCATCACTGGGAGGCACCAGCCAGCCCCTCTGGGACAGCATTCCATGGGTGCACAAGGAAGAGAACCATAAAAATTGGGACAGAGGATACCCCCGAAAAATTCTAGACCGTCCATCCTCTATACTCCTGTAAAAAAAACCCCAAAACACACAAAAAACAAAGCAAAAAACCAACCAAGCAACAAAAACACAAAAAAAACCCACCCCCAACCCAAACCAGCCTTCCTGGAACTCAGGAGCCAGGTGACAGCATTTTCCAGTGACCCACAGAAAGCTGCAGGTCCATGCCAAGGCTCTCAGAGTGCTGATGCCAAGGGTGTCAGTCTTTGTTTTTGGAACAAAGCAGGGATGTGAAGGCAGCTCTGTGCCTTTTGTGCCTGCTGGAGCAAAATGGCTCTAAAGACAGGTCTGGGACCAGCCAGGCTGAGAGCAACCTGTCCTCTGTGGAACAAAGGACTCTGAAGTCCACTGAGGGCCAGCTCCTTAAATAACACACCTTTTGTTGCTGTGTAAGGCAAGCTGCATGGAAAAAAAGAATAAAAATCCAGAGGAGATTCAATGAAAACAGCAGAAAAGTAGGGAACAAAATTGCTTTAAGCAATCCTGGAGCACACAGAACAGTGAGTGAGGATTTGGATGGGTTTTTCAGCACAAGATAATGCCATCTAGTGGAGATGGAATCTCCCTTAGGGTGGAAAATCAGACACCTCTGTGATTGTATTCCTGATTGCCAATGACTTCATAAGGGACCCTTCCTGTTTCCCTGACCCCAGGATGCAGCAGAAGGGACAGACAGACAGACAAGGGATGGCTGCTGTGGGAGCCACCACACCCCAGAGCATCACTCACTGACTGCTGGAAACCTGGAGAGACTGAGGAGGAAATCAGAGTCCTGAGCAAGAAATTACAGTTGCAGCTTCATCTTTCTGCAAAGGCAAAAGCATTTGGCTGTTCCCTCAGTTCCATTTGTGCCTCCCACTCTCCACTGCTTACTGTGGAGAGATGGCACCTCTGAGCATGAAAAGAACCAACATCCCTTCCCACTTCTCTAAATATTGAACTATTTTTTTTCCTTGGTTCTTTTTTTCCCCTATCAGGAAAATTCTTAATGGTCAGGCCATCAGTTTAATTACAATTTTGGGAAGCAGATTGTGGGGTCAAATCTCCCTGCAAAGACAGCAGAGTCTTAGATTAGATCCAAGCAGGCACCCACAGGGAGGGCTTCTCCTCCCTGTGGACAAAGTGTGAAGAATCTTCAAGGACTTTATGAAAATCATGAGAGAGAAGTCAGTTACTAACTGTTCAAATATGGGACAAACCCCACTTTTTGAACAATGTGCGAAGCTCTTACATTTCCTGCACTGCCTGATCAGGGAGTTGAGAAGCAGACTTAAGGAACTCTTGGTCTTTCTTTTGATAACATTTAAAAGTCACATCAAAATGCAATTTTTTGAGTCTGCAAGATGAGAGAAATATGCTTTCACAGATAGTAAAATCAGACAGTGAAGCTGGAAGGAGCTGTGCAGCTGCAGGAAGGAGCTGTGTCCCCTGGCTGGGTTTCTGCTTCCATCACCTCTTCTTTGCCAGAGTGCAGGTAATTCAGCACAGATTTGCACTGTGAAAAATGTGCCTTCTTTAAGGATAACACTGAAAAATGCCAACTGCAACTAAGACCAGTCTCTCTTAACTGAATGTGTACCTCAGTTTTCGACAAGAACCTGCCAAATTTTCCCTTTAGACTGGCAGAAAAGAAGAATCCTGAGCCAAAACATACAAGTATATCTACATCTCCACCAACCCCAGCTACGTGAGGAATGAACACACAGGCTTAAAACAGAACAGCAAGTTTGTGCAGGTTGTGTTTCTAATGGATTTCTAAATGTCTCAGATCTATATTAAGTTTCTGCTCAACTCAGTTCTGGCACTGGAGTCCCACACTTTTCCCTCCACACCGAACTGTGCATCATGAACGTGATCTGGCACAAGGCCTGTGCAGGGGAGGGAAAAATGCAGGAAGAGACATTCAGGTTCAGAGGAGATTAGTGGATTCAGAGCAGCTCCACAGAGCTGTTTACCAAGACTTCTGCAAAGAATTAGCAAAACCAGCACGTAGTTCATCCCCTTAATGGGAATCTAAACAAACCAAAGCAGATTTACTAACATATTACGTGTCTACTACCCCTGTCTGGGAATTAATTACGTTGTGCAAATTAAAGAAATGCAATGGAAAACAAATTCCTCTTATTGTTAATCTCTCTTACTCTGCTGAAACAGTAACATTGCACTTCCACACTCATGGAAATGTGAAAAACAAAGGACACTGTCAGATGATTCCATTTCATTTTGTAACAATAGTGTTATCAAGCAACTGGAGTCTTAGTAACTAAATCATCACATGCCCAACACATGCTTTATACTTTAGAAATCTCTATTTACTTTGCATTTTATTTCGTTATGAAATCTGAAGGGTAAAAGTGCTTGCAAGCCACCCCAAACTTGTTCCTTTCTAAGTACAGATGTCCATCTTAAGAATAAATATAAAAATTAAGATGAACATCATCTTCTGCAGAGGGTCTATACTGAGCAGAGCAGAACTAGAGGGCCCTATGCATCCCTTTTACTGCACCCACAGAAAAAGAATAAATCCATGAGGTTAAAATTTACTTCTGTTCAATGTATCACACAGGGGAGAGAGCTCTACACATGAATGTAGCTCACAGGACTTTGGCTATCAATGTTTTGAGTTATCATGGAGAATAAGGTGTGTAAAACTGCTCTCTATCCTAAAGACTCTCAGCTACAGTGAAGACTGACTTTGCCTGGGAACACAAACCCACCAGCTGACCAGGTCACTGCCCTCCTCTCCCAAAGCCTCTGGCAGCCACGACCCCGGACTGCAGGAGGGTTAATGCAGGAATAGAGGAGCCTGAATTTGGTGTTTCTGAGCCTGCTGCCCCAGGCCAGGCAAGGAGGCAGAGGCATGCAGTACTCACCCTGGTCGATGGAGTGCTGAGGGAGCTGGCTGAGCTGGCTGTTCACCACCCCTGCGTAGGTGCGCAGGAACTCCTCCTCGCTGGCCGTCAGCTGCGGGCACAGGCAGTGAGCACAGGCAGTGAGCACAGGCAGTGAGCACAGGCACTGAGCACCAGGGAAGCCACCCAGGCTGCACACACTGCCTCCCACTGCCCCCTGAAACATCCCAGCTGCCTCTGCCCTCCCCTCCAGCACCTTCACCCCCTGCTAACTGGGCAGCTCTGCCAGCAGCAAGGACACAGCAGCAAGTGGGTACAGCGTGAATTCCTGGGCAGATGCAAAGTCACCCTAAAACACTTGCTTTGCTAGGCAGTTTTTCCAGTGATGAAAAACTTTAAATCTGGACATCTGCTCACTTATTTATATGTGGCAGTTTCAGCCATCACAAGCCTCACAGTATTTAAGCAAAAATATCAGTTGTATTTAACTGCAGATAATGGTTAAATCAACAATGGCTAAAACAACCACGGATCAAACCAGACCCTCACCTGCCCATCTCAACAAGCACTACTCCAGTCACCACAAAATGGTCTGGAAAGCCCCAAAAATGGGCTGTGAGGTGCAGCTTACATTTGATCCCATCTTCCTCAGCATGAGCAGGACTCTCACTTTCTGCTGAATGTACATCTCCTCCGGACTCTTTCCGGGGACGCCCTCACGGTTCATTCCCCTCCTGCCAGCTCCTGGATTTCCTGAAGGGCAGAAGAACACAAACCAGTTAGTGGAATATAATAGCAAATATAGGAAAAGTTTCATTTCCAAACTACCTGTTTCTCACCAGTGGGCAGACCACTGAATATCCTGAGAGAACAAGGAATCACATCCCTCATCAGAGAAATCCTTAAAAGTGTTCCCACAGGCTGATGGGTACACCCCACCAGCTCCCAGTCTGGGGTACCCCAGTGCCTGAGCACAAACAGGACTCCACCAGCTCCCAGTCTGGGGTACCCCAGTGCCTGAGCACAAACAGGATTCCACCAGTGAGACGAAAGATTCCCCCGACAGGAGAGTCTGTGGTTGGCGGTTTTTTCCATAAATAAGCACAACCAGAATGAAAACAGGATGCAGAAAGCACAGCCATCAAACCTGCAATGACTAAACAAAAGCTGTGTGAAATCTAAACTCTTAAGTCTTCCTCCTCTTTCTTTTTTCCTTTATATATCATATAAAAAGGCCACGTCTGTAAAAGTTACTACAATTTATGAAATGGTTTATCATCCCTTCTTGCATGATTTAAAAGCTGGATTTTTATTTTTTTATTTCAATAAAAAATAATCATGTTATGAAATAAACAGACTGCTATCTGAATTCCATAGCACAAAGCATGACTGTACTTTGGTTTGTATGTGGTAATTATTTAAGTTCCACAACAGGGTGTTTACCAAGACACAAAATCCCATTCAGACATGCTCTCCGGCCGCTCTTAAAAATGATCCTCGATGTTTCTTAAGTCAACAATAGTGAAAATATAACTTGAAATTTAGAAGACAATGGTGCTTCAAACAACAAACTACTACACCAGCACCACAAACTGAACCAAGCTCCTCCAAGTGCTGTGTGCTGGGGAAGTGCAACCCCTGCCAGCCCCTGAGGGGAGATGGAGAGGGACTGTTTGCAGTCCTGAAGTGCCAGGACAAGGGGAATAGCCTCAAACTGACAGCAAGTTTGGACTGGATAGAGGGAGGAAATCCTTCCCTGGGAGGGTGGGCAGGCCCTGGCAGAGGTTGGGCAGAGAAGCTGTGGCTGCCCCTGGATCCCTGGAAGTGTCCAAGGCCAGGTTGGATGGGGTTTGGAGCAACCTGTGCCAGTGGAAGGTGTCCCTGCCCATGGGAAGGGGATGGTCTTTCAAGTGCTTTCCCACCCAAACCATCCTGTGATTCCCTGGATCTGTGGAGGGAGGTGTGACCCAGCCACTCCTGCACCACACACAGCTCACAGAAGTGGCTCCAGAGCAGGTCTCCAAGCAGTTTTTGTCCCCAGAACTGGGTCTGGTCCTATCCCAAGCTATAAATCTGATTTCCTGAGCCTCAGTAACCAGGGGAATACACTACCCAAGGCTTGCTTACAGCAGGCTGTCTCTCAGCAGGTTCAAACACTGTTTTCCCTGTAATGTTTTCCTGCAGTCATTACCAACCTCTCCCCTCACTTCATTTTCATTATTACTTTTAAGGGAAAGTAATCTGGGTGTGGAAACAGTTTAAAATTACACATAGGCCCTCCTGAGTGAGTCAGAAGCAATGCAAACTCCAGCAGCTGCTGGGATAGGCTTTGCCACCCACATTACTGGGCATGGAGATAAGAGCAGTAAAAAGTGAGAAAGATCTATCACAGTCCTTGCTGGACAAGCTCCAGTGGGAAGATCTGCATGAGGCTGATCTGCTGGAGATGGTTCTGCCTGGAAACTGCAGCCTCTACGTGTGCAAGGTGGTTTGTTTTTTTGTTTTCTTTTTTCCTCTAATCAGCAAACTGCTCTCTGAAGGGAGAATAAAACCATCCAATATTTCTGTGCAGTGTCAACTCAAATAAGTAAATAGAATTATGTTACTAAGCACAGACTCCACAGTGCAATTTACTGAGTGCTAACAAGTGATGCCAAGACAGTGAACAAAAGAAGAGCAAGAGACATTAAGTTGTGTTTACCCAGAGACTAATAAAACAATAAACATTTATCAAGATACTAAGTCAGGCTGAAAGGTTGTGACTGGTTCTTAATGTTATAAATAATATTTTTGTAGATATCATTACTTGAAAAGGGAAGGTGCTGCACGAGTAACCAACCAGTTCAGAAAAGAAAAATCCTAACAGCCAACCCCTGAAATGTGGTAACACATCTGTTGTTTAAAAATGAAACTAAATACATGGGATATCAATAGGTGGCACCATCCACAAGCACCAAGAAAATGCCCTGACTGCCCCTGTGCCAGCAAGGAAGACCCCACCTCAGCACTGCTCTACACGTCAGAGACTGTGCAGTCTACACGTGGTATTATCCATTGGTTTCCATCATAATTATCTTCCAGTCGTTTATTAATGTTTAAACTTTAGAAAGGGTTGCTGGAAATTCCTATCTAAACCTGGCTCTTCTGAAGTAACCTTCAGCCAAGAGGGGTTTGTCCTGAAGCCACCTATGTCAGCAGGAGGGATAAAGATCCTACAGCCTGCCCATACAGTGAATGCCCCACAGAGTTAGTGAGCAACTTGGGCAAAAAAGCACTCAACATGGGCCAAAATACGTGTATGAAGAGGCTGAATTAAGACCACAGAGCACTTCGACCTTCACACACTCACAATTATCATGGGTGACAGTCTCAGCCATCACAGCCCTTCCTACCTGATGACATCAGAGCAGAAAGACAAGAGTCTTAAAACAGCACTGAGACCACAATGTGAGAAGTTTGGACATGCCTCTGTTCCTGTTACAAAGAGCTCTCATAAGACAGGGTTTAGGATGACAAGAGTGCCCAGCAGACATTACATCAGGAAATTTCCAAACCCGCACACAAAGCTGGGCCATGCCCAGAAGACAACGTGATCCATCTTTACAAATGAAGGACTGGAAAATCTTATCAAAGCACTTACCAGCTTTGTTTTCTCAGGGAAGCCACATTAATATGCTACACATAATGAAACGTTCCTTAGGCAGCATTTCCCTGCCCCCACAATCCTTCTGGCACACGGATGAAGTCGCTGATGCCCCATCCCCACCCAACCAAACCCCAGATTCCCCTGCCAACCTACCTGCTTCCAAAAACCACAGAGGAGACAACCCACGTGTTCAGTCCTGGCCAGAGACTGGAGCTGGGGAAAACGTATGAGGGAACTGCCCTGTGAAAACAAAGGAGCAAAGCATTACACAAATACCCACAGCAGAGCCCCAGGAAGACCCTTTATCCCCAGCCTGCTTCAGAACACAGTCTAGGGTAAGACTCACAACTGCAGGCTTGTCTGGAGCCTGGAGAGCCTTTTTCTTTCTAAAGAGTAAGTTTTTTAAAATTCAAGCCATTCTTCATCTGCAAGACTTCCACCCTAACCATACCAATGACATTCCCAACCACTTGAGAATGAAATGCATTCAAGCTCTGCATTCCTACAGCAGCTTTCAGCACAAAACCCAACTCCCTGGAACAACCAGTAAACGTTGTGACATGGAACCTCTAGTAAAAATCCCCAAACAGGAGTCTCTTACCAAGGATTTGGAGAGAACTAGGGAGAAATGTGAAGCATGCTGATTTTGACCAAAATTATTGTTTTCAACTCTGCCTGTGTTATCTGAATACAGTAATTACAAAGCTGGCCATGGAAAGCTGGCCTGGAAAACCCTTGGCACGGAATTTTTCAGACCAACCTCTCTGAATCCAAGATTCCTGCTAGAGCTTCACCTGGAGCTTCCCCACAGTGTCTTTCAGGAGGTGTTGGGAGCAGCTGAGCTTTACCAGCGCCTTAAAAGCAGCATTTCACCTCTCCAGAGAAGAGGAATTGCCTGCTCTGAAAGGATTATTGAAGCCCGACCTCACTAATTAGTTCCCACCGTTGTTGCCCTCTAAACACACAGGCCGAGGAAAGATTATCCCCAGCACTGACAATGGGACCTATTCCAGTAACTAATTGCTGCTCTCCTTTCTGTGGCCTTCAAAGACCCACCCAGCAGCACTGCACAAACACCCCAGCTGTGTGAGCTCCTTCCCAAAGGAAAGGCTGAGGGCATGGGAAGCACTCAGAACGTGCTGGGCTTGTCCCCAGCTGAACTCACCTCTCCACTGACACCACACACGGGTGGAACACCAGCCTTGCACACCACAACTTGAGAACGTCTCTGCTAAGCCACAGGGCACATCCTCTGAAGAACAAGCACCTTTGCTGCTAAAGGCTCCAAAAACAAGTGGACTGAACAAAATTAGGTTGTGTTACTCCTTCTTAAGTGCGAGAACAAAAAGTGACCAGTGGTGACCAGTCCAAAGCCACCCAAAGGTTCTTCTACCAACTTGTCCCCATCTGTTCTGAACAGCAGCTCACACTCCCAACTACACATCAGCATTTCCACATTCATCTCTAACAAACCCTAAGAAATAAGATCTAAAAATATTTTGCAACTGTGTATTTTGGGGGTGGGAGGGAAGAAGGGCAAAACAGGAGAATGAGTTTAGCAAGACAGCTGAGGAACAGCTGAATCACTGCTGGCACGAGCTCTGCTCAGTCCTGAGTCCTCACAGACCTGTGGCCTCGATGGTCCATCCTCAGGAATTTCTCAGGGCAGGTAGGGCTTGGCTTCAGTTGCACTTACCAGCTCCAAATTCCTCCTCTTTGCTCACCTCTATCCCCTTTTTGGTCCTGCAGGCTAAGAACATTATTTATTTTGCCTAAGCTAAGTTCCCCATTTGTGTCTCAGTCTGAACAAGCATCGAGTGCTCCCTTTCCCTTTCCCTTCTGCCAGACCCAGGTAGGGTGAGGATCACCCTGTGCAGCTGCTGGGGCTCAGCACTTCAATCAGCACCCCCTGCACGGACAGCAAGGTTCAGGTTTGCTCCTGCTCACGAGGTTCTGTCACAGCTCAGCTCCCACCCGGCACTCCCAGCAGCAGGAGACAAGAAGGAACTGAACCCTTTCCAACTTAGGTATCACTAGAATACAAAACACTTCCTCAACTTACAATCAAAGCTGCTCTTGCCCCAATGGACTTACTTTCCTAGACTGGATTTAAGAAGAGATAAAACCATGCAAGGCTCTTTACCATGGAAATGAAATGAAAACTATTTTAAGCACAAAGGCTCCAGATTCAATTCATCCTTATCCTTCCATCCTAAATAATTCTACTTCTTTACAATGGTTTACACTTGGGTCAGGGACTGCTACAGAGGGTATTTAACACACAGAAAAGCTTAAAAGCAGAATAGTAATAATTACAGGTTCAGAGATGTTGGGAGATGGACAGGGTCAGAGTGCCAGTGTTAGATTCTGTCACTTAAGAGGCCACGATGCTTCCCCACATCACAAGGATAAAGGAGTTTTTAAGGCGAAATATGAGGAACATTTATTGAAAAGAAACATGTTTTTAAAGTTGATGTCACTGGTTACAACAGCATAAGGAAACTGAGCTGGCATCAGGATGCAACATGCCAAGGGCAGGGTGCTGGGAGCAGAATGTCAGCTGATCAGCAGAGATAAAAACTGATTTTCTGCATCCCATCCATCACCAACAAACTCATCAACAGCTCTAACGAATCCTACTGCGTGCAGTTAAAATACACAATTTATCTGCCTGCTCTTGTCACATGTCTTATCTTGCATATGAGGAACATTCCCTGGAAAACAACATTTTAATCTGTATTTTCAGCACAAAAAGCCAGACAGGGAGATAGAACAACAAGAGCTGCTGTGTACTGGACTGAAGGAATCTCCACAGGATCAACAGAACTCAGCTGGAAAACTGTTCATCCGAGGGAAGGAACAGGCAAAGCAGTTCCAAAGCCCAGTGACACGTTCACTGATACGCCCTGGCCTAAGCAAAGCAACCCTGGGGTCTCAGCTGGGTTTCTGGGAACCACATCCTGCATTATTAGCACTGAAGGGAGAGCTGGAAAGGCTGGTGAAGCCACAGAGAATTCCCTGCTCTGGCAGGCCTGGATCTCTCCAGGTGAGGGCAGGAGATGTGCAGAGCCAAGAGGGAAGCTTGGGCTGCAGGACTTACCTGTGGCACCCGAACGTGGCTCTGCTCCCCAGGGCCACTTCTCAGTTCCTGCCTCATAAAAAGGATTCATCTGTGCATTTCAAAAGCTGCACTGTGAGGCTGAAATTACAACACTCTTCACTAAACTGTGTTAAAAGACTAAATCCTTCAAGCTTGTCCTGCTGTATCCAACACACTGCAAATGGACATAATTGGGTCACCTAATTCTCCCTTGTTTGCCAGGCACAGGCAATGAAATTTAGTTCTCATTTATTTTTAAGATGATTCACACGACAGAATAATAAACAACAACGATCTAAATATTACAGCCCAAACTGCCAGCCCAGCTTTGCCAGAGCAATAGCTCTGAGGCTGAGAACACTCCCTCCTTTGCCAGGCAGCACGGAAGGCTGGTCAGGAACAGCTGGGAAAGCTGTGCTGGTGCTCAGCACAGCCCTCCCCACACTCCTGCAGCGGGCTGGGTGAGGATCCCAGGAATTCCTGCTCTCTGCAAGGCCCAACATGTGGAGTGGGCAGAGCCAAGCACGCCTGACATGCCCATGTGTCTGCCACAAAGCCCTCCTGGGCTCGGGGGGCACGGGCAGCCCTGGCCCAAGGAGCTCCAAGTACCACCTGCAGGCAGAGCCCTCCAGGCTCAAGTGACATCTTCTAGCAAGGCACTTAAAGGTGAAAATAAACCAGAGGTGCCTTTGGATCCAGATGTGGGTACTACACTGAAAGCCATCTGAGCTACTCTACAGGTGTGTTACCAAAGGATTTAGGATTTTCATCTTTCCCACTAGCACTGAGATACTTCCCTACCTCTCCACGTTGTTACTTGTCCCAAAAAGGTTTTAATGAAAACACAATACATTCCTCCCCAAAAGGGAACTGAAGGACTGCAGTGGCTTTCTCTTTAATTACTGACCTCGGACTTAGCAATAAATCAAGAAAAAATACTGCTACTGCCATTAGCTCCCCCTTTTACTGATTTTCCTAACTGGATTTAGAACATCAGCGACTGGGTTTTCACTTCATAGAAACGTCGACAGGAGAAATCTGTACTCAGTCTCAGCTTAACTCGACTGTTTTACCAACAGATGGAAACAGCTCCTAAGGAAACTCAAGCCTCAGCAGCAAGAACTGTTTTGACTGAACCTTCAGCAGATGACTCCAACACACAGCAAGTGAAAATTACAGATTGGTAACTGTGTCTCCCTCACTTCCACCTACACTGGGAGGAATCCAGAACCTGGCAGGGACTGTCTGCTGGACAAGGCCACAGATGGCTCCCCAAGAAAGAACTTCCAATTCACTCTGATTTACTCCCTTTAAATAAGTAAATAAATATTTCACATCCCAACAGAGAAAGGAAAAAAGACACACTACAAAAATGTGTGTTTATAAATTTTGCATAAGGGAAGCCACTTAAGCATCCCATTCCATTTTAAAGGCATGCTTATTTAATGCAATGAGAAAGCAACATGAGCTTTTGTGCCTTCAAATTCCATATTCCCCCCAGCACTGCAGTCCTCTGTAGTGCTGACATTCCAACCACCACGCTTCCCTGGTATGGCAAAACAGAGTGAAACTGAGGAATCTGCACAGCCTACATTAAGGGGGGAAAATAAAAAGGCAGTAAGCTGTCAGAAAATGTAATATTTTACATATTCAGTCAATAATTTAGGGTACTCAGAGCAGCCATCTGGCAAGCTCTTTCAAAGGTAACTCACAGCTGACTACCTCTTTAATATCTTGTAGCATTTCCAGTTACAGCCAAAAGAAACCCAACAGGACTGAGTTCAGCCACAATTTATTTTTCCCCCCTTGAACCTGCCTGGTTCCATTGAAGGCAGTTAAACCCCCAATTAATGGGCTAGGATTACAAAAGCAGCTAAGGAGTTGTGCAGAACAAACCCGAGCAGGGCAGGTTTCCTTTGCAGGGCACAAAGGGAGCTGAGAGCCAGCAGGAGGGTCCCACAGCCCTGGGGATCATTAGCCAGGGTTAAGGCACTGCCCCAGCCCGGAGCACTTCAGTGCTTCAAGCCCGGCCAGGCTGGCGAGCTGCGAGGGCAAGGGGATGCTGCCCCCAAATTAAGCCTTGCTCGTTTTCAAATGACATTGTACAGAGAACAGCCAGAGCCCGGAAAACCTTCCAAGCTGAAGCCGGAAACCTGAAGGCAGGAACCAGAGGCTGCAAAATGCTGCCACAAATTTCCCTCTAATTCATTCTGACTCGTGACCTTCAGTCACAGGCAGCTGGAGCCTGGATTAATTCCCATCTCCAGAGGGATACAATGAAGAATTCATAACAGCTACCTATTTATAGGTGAGCAGTAAGAGTGGAAATATTTAACAGGGGGTTTTTGTCTTCCTTTCTGTGTTCAGCAGTGCCTTTTAGCTGACTTCAGAGTGTGAACCCCAGTGTCAGATTTGGGTCAATTTACTGCTGGAACTCCCGTGGTAGGTTTGCATCTCTTAAAAGTTAGATTTAAATTTTTAACGAAATGCTACAGCACTCCCTCCTGGAGGGGGACAGGAACCAGCCCCAAACCCTGCCATTTAGTCATGAAACATCTCTGAAAAAGAGCAGAGGTTTTTCTCCCCAGTGCTGGATCACCCTTCAGAGCTCCAAAAGGGACTTCAGAAGTAGTAAGGAAGTGTGTTCAGTAAAGCTTCCCAATGCATCAAAACAGTTCTTACAACAATGCTCAAGCTAATTTACAACCAAATAAAACCCCCTACCATCATAACCACCACTCTTATGAAATTAGTCTTTGCCTCCTGACCTTCAGGCACACACAAACCAGATGATTCCTCCCCTTCCCTCGAGGAGGAGACACCTATCACATCTCATCCACTTAAAGAAGCCTGCACAGGTTTTTAGGTAGTTCACGTCAGTCAACTTGAAGGCTCTGAAATCAAATGTAGTAACAGCAACAAAACCTGAAAAAAGCCTTTCATTTCACCAAGGTACTCACACTTCAAAGATGAATGTGTCAAAAATTCTTTCTAAAGTGACAACACTCTCTGCAGCAGCTTATACACCAATTCTATCCCAGCCACAGAAACAATTCCAGAAGAATGTTACAGTACTTTATCCCAGAAGGTCCTCACCAGCTGGATGGATGGATGAGTGCTGCTCTTGTCCTAACCATGGGCATCTTTCACTTCGAATCAGGCACCTCCTCCCTATTTATAACAGAGCCACCAATCTCCCAGGCAGGAAATTGGGCACTAATGACAGATAGCCAATGATTTAACTACCAGGTAGCCCACGCTGAAGAATTACTGCTGTAAAAATAGTGCTACACATCCATCATCAAAACAAAGCTGTGCAGCAAAGCTTTGTGGAGATCCCTCTGTAAACACTTCATCTTTTCAGAAACAGAAAATGAAGTTTCCTAACAACCTTGAGGTGCCTTTTCTTGTCCCTAAGCAATTAGCTTTATCTTCATAGCTTGATTTTGACTTGAATCATAAAACAGTGAAAAAATGCAGCACTAATAACAGGTAAAAATTACCAACACCCTCCACTCATGAAGAAGGGACACTGGTAAAGAAGGGGTTGATTGTAGAAGCAAGAAATTGGTTCAGTCTTCCCAGTGAACCCCAAATAAGCCTCCAGAACAGACACAATGCCCAAATTGATGCAGGTGTGTGCACATACCCACAGTGCAGGATGTTTTTCCTGCCTCTTCAGCAATTCTCAAGTAGCTTGGAATGGAACAGGAAACAGAAACATGAGCAAGGACAGATGTCAGAATTACCAGCAGTGCTAATGGAGAAGCACTTCAGTATTTGGTGTGTTTCCAACCAGAGAGTTCATTAATATTGTATTTGTATGCAGAGTTTGGAAATTGAACTGCATCTAGGACAAACACTGGATGTTTCAGGCAACTTTAACAGAAAGGCAAGTGACACTGAACCAACCATGAACCATTCCAGAACAGTCTGAAATCACAGACCCACAAGAGGGGTCAGGTTGGAAGGGACACAGTGGGCTCACCTGGTCCCACCCCCTGCCCCAGGGTCATCCCAGAGCACAGATCCTTAACCCCAACAGGCAAGATCCTAATTGGGAGCAGGCAAAATCCCAGCAAATGTCTGTGAGCAGTTAAAATAACAATGACATTGAATTTCAGTTCAGTCACACAGCAAAAGCCTCCAAAACCCAGAAGTGCCATTTTGGGAGTCAAACTCCCCATGGTGCAGTGACCAAATTCTCCCAGCACTGGGTGCATTTAACCTGAAATGGCAGATCATGAGCAATGCACTGGAAGGGTTTCTCTCTACTGTGTGTATGTACACAAATATTTATTTATAGGCATTTCTCTGGCACTCCCCAACACACATCTCCAGACACCCCTGTATTAGTGAGAGCTTTCCATGTCAAACGTGCCCTGTGCTGCCCTGTAATTCTGACTGACATCTGAGCATCATCACTGCCAGGTCACAGCATTTCACACCAAAAATGCCTACAAATCTTTTAGAGGAGAGAGATTAGGGCTAACTGGATTTTTTAAAAGCAATTAGAACGTGAGCTGTTATTAGCTTGGTGACTACTTAGCATTTTAGGATTTTGCAATGCTGTATCAAAGCACAGTGCTAGGACCAAGAGGCTCTTGGATTCATAGTTCCTGGCTACCAAAATTGCACAACCACTGGACAACAACAAATACTGTTCTGGCCTCACACATCAATAAAATCAGCTGTAAAATGGGATAAACACAGCATTTATGTCACGTACTTATCTTACCTCTTTAGAGAAAAACGAATAAATAGAATCTTCTCTGCTGCTTTCCCCATGGATGCTCTGAATAACCAAAAAGGCCAAGAAGTGGCTTCAGTTCTGCATCAACATAAGGTTTAATTTTTAAAACCATTTAAAAAGATATTTTATTAATGGCTCTTGCTGTGAGTTGAACTAAGAATTACTGGCTATTTGTCTCATATGAATACATTCCTTGATCATGTCTTTGGTACTCACAGAACACAAAGCCTTTGCCTCCCCAGTGACCTGTGAGCATCAGAATAATACAGGCAAGAGCCTCCTGCTCCAAGGACCTTCCCAAAATAATATTCCCTGAGAGCTTTCCTGGATAGTGTTCCATACATTGGTTTGAGTGGCTCTTTTAATTACCTGTGCAAAAATATGCCAACTTCTCTCTTCTCTGAAGGACTTGTTAACAACAAAAAGAAAAGGATTTTGTTACCTTCGTTAGGCCACCAAACAAGACCATGATGCAAAGATGGAGAGAGGAGGGAGGAAAAAAACCCTTGTCAGTTCTAACAGAGGGGTTTTAAGGTTCACAAATTTAAAACAAGTCCCTCATTATGCACCAATTTTACCACAGACACTTTGCTTTCTATATTTTGTTGTAAACTGGGATTACAAGGAAGGAAATCTTGCCTTCAAGAGACTTCCTATTTCTCAGGAAAAGGGATGCAATTTCCTTCCTCCCTTGCCACAATTTTGAACGTCACCTTAATTCCCTTAGCCTTGAGCTGGGACACAAACCTGGACGGGTGAGGGTTTGGGACAAAACCTGGGGGTGAGATCAAACCCCCATCAGGGCTGGGACTCATTACCTTCTGCTGCAAGAGTCACAAGCAAGACTGGGAACACACATAAAGACAACCAGGCTGAGCTGCTGGAACTGTGTGTGGAATTAATTCAGAGATAACACAAATGAAGTTAAGTAATTAAAACTGAGTGTTTCAAGATCTATACATGTAAAATTTGGTGCATTTACAAGATAAATGGCAATTGCTTCCCAGAGAATGGGAGCATCACAGAATCGGGGGTTTGGTGAGGCTGGAAAAGACCTTTAGGCTGATCAAGTTCAGCTCAGCACCACCAGCATGTTCAGCACTAAACCATGTCCTCAAATGTCACATCCCAAGGTTTTCTAACACTTCCAGGGGTGGTGACTCCACCACTGCCCTGGGCAGCCTGTTCCATCACTTCACAACCCTTTCCATGAAGGAATTTTTCCTAATATCCAATCTAAACCCTCCCCGGGTGCAACTTGAGGCCGTTTGCTCTCATCCTGTCCCTTGTCACCCAGGAGAAGAGACCGACCCCCAGCCCACAGATACAACAACACCCTTTTGGAGGAATCAAACTCCAGGATACAGCAACAACAACAACAACAGGTGTTAGCCCAGAGAGCACTGACACCCATGGCCAGGCCTGGCTGGTTCTCACCCAAGTCAGAACTCCTGGAAGACCCCAGATCACTTGAGGAAGTTCCCATGAGCAGGACTGCATCCAACCACCACCAGTTTAAGGCAGAATAGGCAAAGGGAATGACTGGAAGTGCAGCCAGATCTGTGCACCTCCCAAACTGCTGTACAATCACAGAACACCTTTGTTAAGTTTCCTGAATGAAAGGAAGGAGCTGAGAGCATTTATTTGCAGCCACCAAGAAAAGAGCAATGAAGTGAATCTATGAAAAACAAGGGGCCAAAACTCTAGTTCCTCACGTGCTATCTTGTGTACAGGATTTTATTTAAGGCTTAAAACATATTTTGTAAAAGTCTGTGAACTAAGAATCTTGACAGTGGAACAGTAAGAGAACAGCTGCAGTTTTATGTGAATTGTGAAAGGTTTGTTTTACCAAGTTCATTGTAGCTGCAGACCAAGCTTACAGTGACAAAAGTTCTGTTTAGCAAAGCCTGATGTCTCTGACCTCTGAAATTCAGCAAAACCTTTCACGAATTCCACATAAACCAATGAGTGTTATTTGGCATCTACAGACATTCCTGGAAAAAAAGATGTGAATGCTCCTATTTTTCTCCATTTGGCATCAACTCTTAGCGTTAATTATATTTTAAGTGTTATTGCTGATCGTTTCTGCATAAACATTCAGTTAACTGTGTTTATCTTGAAGTCTGATATTGCCTCCCCTGACCAGCTGAGAGAGCTGCCAAGGCACAGAGAAATTTCCACTTTTCCATGTCAGATCCAGCACGCTCAGACTCAGGAAACTCCACTAAGGTGACCTTAGAGGTCTCTGAGCTGCACTGCCCCCTCCCCAGTGCTACAAAAAGCCTCCCATCAGGAGTTTACCTTAAGCTCTTTCAGGATTTATTTTGCCCCTTTACAGCAACTCTGCTGCAAAAATTTAGGTCACATTTCCTTCAAGGGTACACATACATGGGCACTTATTTAAAGCTCAAGGAAATTAATTAAAAGCTCCTCACTGACTTCAATGTGTATTGAATCAGGACCTGGATGAGTTCAGAGGCAAAACAATTACACTTTAATTAAACATCTTCACCTTCATGTGAAGTAGTCAACTAATTTTATAGAAGGATAAAGTGAGTCAGAAGGTTTCAGAGCTTGGTCATGGTCATAAACAGAGTTGATTACTTAAGTTGCTTCCATACTTGTGAGCCATCCTTGAGTTGCTTCCATACTTGTGAGCCATCCTTGTAACAAAGAGAAAATGGACTTCTGAAGAATCAAATAAATTCCTTGTCTGTGTATTTGCAGAAAACAAAACAGAATATCCTGAGACAAGTGGAATGGTTGTACATCTATTGGCTCCATCTCTGCTCCCCAATGCATATACTTCCAGTAAGAATCTTACATGACACAACTGATACCAGCCTACTGGAAAAAACAAAGACTAAATGGCTTTTTAAGGAGGGCTCGATTAAAACTATTAAACACCATGATTTTTTGACAGATTTCATGTGACAAATCAAGGTTTGTTTTTTGGTTGAATATCCCACCATCCTGTTCCAGAAGCAACACATTGATAGATCAAGTAAAGAACATGACTGACCAGCTTTACCATTGTGACCATTAACATATCTGGAAACACAGTAAACAGAGTCATTTACTCTCGCCATCTGAAAACTGAATTATAATGACCTTCAGGCTCTAACACTTATGCCAGCTCCCAGAATACAAACAACTGGCATGTTCATTAGGACTGCAAAGCTCCCCATCACTGCTGCATTGGACACCCCACCGTGTGGTGTAGCTGTAACAGCTGCCTCTTGGCCCTGTTGCATTTCAGCAGGAAACCCAATCTGGTGACAGCTTGCAATAAAAAAGAAATACAGTTTTGCCTCTGCACGTATAAAAATATTGCTGATACCCAACCCTTCCTTTTGCAAAAACCCCTCCTGGAAGTTTCTCCCAGCAAACCCAAGGGCAGCCTCCAAAAGCCCATTGCCTCTCTGTGCACAGCACTTGGGTGCATTTTTGACGCTCCAAACTAGGTCAGATGCTCAGGAGGGGTATTTTGTAGTCAACAGCCAACCTAGGAATTGAAACACTTAGTAAAAGTCACAAATGTTTGCGTTGCTTACAGATGACAAACATTTTGGAGAGGAAAAAGCTCGTATTAAACATGCATAAATATATTTATTTCTCACAAGTTGTTTCCCAGGCAAAGCATCAACCTCTAACACCTTCACCTCATCAAAAATGTTCAGGTGTTACCTCTATTTGCCCACGTGCAACTGCAGGATGATTTTTAATTTTTGGCAACAGATATGTATCACAATCAGTGTCAGCAATTAGAAAATCTAAGTTTTGTTTCCGTTCACTTTTGGTTTTGTTTAGAAAACACCACAAGTTGTTTTGGAAACCACTCTTTCCTCCTGCAAAGCTAAATACGGTGGATGGGGGAAGGAGGGGAAAGGCAGAGGATGGAAGGGAGCAGAAACTGGTACAACTACTCATTTCCCATAAAACTGGGATTCAGACCTTGCTTTCTGTGCAGCCTGAACACTCATCATGCTGATATTCTATGTCCAGTGAGATTTATGAGCATTAAGGAACTCTTGTTCATGCAGCAGAGAGAAGCTTTGGGGTGTGTGGAGAGTGAGAGCCCTGCCTGCCCTCAGCCCTGCCCTGCAGCACACACAGCTGGGCTGGAGCCCACACGGATTTACCACCAGCACTCCTGGCAGGCTGTGGGATCACTGTCCTGCTGAGGATTTCACTATCACTTGCATGCCAAAAAGAACCCTGAAAGCACTTTAGTGTCCTACACAACTTTTCCATAACTTGTTGCAATGCTTAAAATGAGTTAAAAGAGAAAACTGCTCTGAAGCGACCTTGAGTCCAACCCATTACCAGTTAATGGTCCAAAGGCCCCTTTGCTCCTGCATTTGTCAAATTCTACACCCTTCTTTAGAGATTTACTATTTCTATGCACCCCAACAATCAAGGCAGCACACAAATCCACTTCCCAACAACTCCACATTAGACTGAAGGAGCTGCCAGTGCCTACCAAGATGCCAGAGACACAATAACTGATGATCCTTTTTCAGCTAATGGCAAAGGAAGGAACCCCAACGGGTCTGAAATACAACTGTCACCATTTTTCAGCTGAATCTGTCAAGGCAAAAGTAGCTTTTAGATTGGCATGAAAATAAGCCCATATTTTTAAAAGTAGTGATATATAGCTGCCTCACCTTCAATACCAGTACTTTCAAAATCAATCCCCCTGAAATACGTGTTTAGTCTCATTTTTCACTCATTACATAGTGATTCTCCTTCAGCAGTTATTTCACATCACACATGAGCTCCAAAAATACCAAAGGCAAAAGAAGTTGAAAGCCTGCAAGTTCAGCAGCCAAGAAAAACTACATATAATAAGATTTTGTAAATGTATTTAAAAGTGTGTTCTTAAATACTCACTAAACATGCCTCTCACCATACTGGAGCCAGCTCAGACCAGGACCCTGAACAAACACACCTAACTTGCCTCCAAAGTCTGCTGGAGTTTGGTGTTTTGTTTTTTTTTTAAATCCCCACATCTGCAGAATGTCTCACAGTCATCTCACAGAGCATCAAAGCCCATCCTGTTCAACGTGCCAAGATGAGGAATGGACAAATAAAAGATGATATACAACAGAGCAAAATATTCCCTCCTTGAAGAGAAGGCAAATGCGAGTCTGAAAGGCAAACGTGCCCTGATGCAGCACATCTGGATGCTGAGCAGGAGGAGGATCCTCTCCCCTCTGTGTCCCGGGGCACAGCGATGCTGTCCGTCCCCAGCACACACAGAGCTCCACCAGCCAACACATCCTGCCCACCCCAACTCAAAGTTATGCCGATGCCCCGGAGGCTCCAGAGGCAGGATTCTGAGCCGAGGCAGGGTCACCCCGAGGGGAAGGCTGCCCGGAGGCGTCTCCCCGCGGCGGGCCGGGATGCGGAGCGCATCGGGGGCTGCGGGGGATGCCCGGGATGGGACAAGGCGCTCCATCACCCCGGGATGGGACAGGGCGCTCCATCACCCCGGGATGGGACAGGGCGCTCCATCAGCCCCGGGATGGGACAGGGCGCTCCATCAGCCCCGGGATGGGACAGGGCGCTCCATCACCCCGGCCGGGACAGGGCGCTCCATCACCCCGTGGGACCGGCGCACCTGGGGCTGCCCCGCGTGGGAACGGCCCCACCTGGCAGGGGGTGGCAGGGGGAGCCTCGCGGCGTGGGGGATGATGGCACCGGATTCCGAGGGCAGTACCTGTGCGGCGGGGCCGGGCCCGGCGGGCAGGGCAGGGCAGGGCAGGGCAGCGGGGAGGCCCCGAGCAGGCAGAGGAGAGCGAAGCAGAGCCTTTGTTCGGGCGGCGCACAAAGCGCACGGCGCTCACCTGGTGCGGGGCCGGGCGGCCCCGGCGCTGCTGCGGCACGGCCGAGCCGAGCCGAGCCCAACAGAGCCGAGCCGAGCAGAGCAGAGCAGAGCCGAGCAGAGCCGCCTCCTCCGCCGCCGCCGCCGTGAGTCACCGCGGCCGGGCGAGGGAGGTGCCTGGGCGGCTCCGGGGGAGGGACCCGGCGCGTCCCGGCGCCCAGGGCAGCGGCGGCGCCGCAGGCGGCACCCGGGAGCGGCCCGCAGGAAGGGGCGGGCACGGGCAGGGAAGGGAAGGGGCGGGCAGCGCCGAAAAGGGGCAGGCAGGGCCGGGGATGCGCTGGGGACGGCGCTGGGAAGGGGCAGACAAGGGGCAGGCAGGACCGGGGAAGGGGCACGGAAGGGGTAGGCAGGCGGCGGGGACGGGGCTGGGCTGGGGCAGGCAGGGCCGGGGATGGCGGGGCAGGACCGGGGAAGGGGCAGGGAAGGGGCGGGCAGCGCCGGGGACGGGTCGGGGATGGCGGGGCAGGACTGGGGCTGGGCTGGGGCAAGGGCAGGCAGGGCCGGGCAAGGAGCAGGCAAGGGCTGGGGAAGGGCCGGGGATGGCGGGGCAGGACCGAAAAGGGGCAGGCAGGGCCGGGGCAGGGCCGGGGATGGCGGGGCAGGGCAGGAGCAGGGCCGAGACCACGCGGATCCGCTCCGGGGGCAGCGCCGGCCCCAGCGCCCCGCGGGCATCCCGGGACACCCGCCCTGGGGACAGGGGACAGGGGACAAGGACGGGCTCACCGGGAGAAACATCCCCTGAACCGGCCGCTGGGATGATGCGGGGCCCGGCTGGGAGCACGACAGAGCCGTGTCACAGCAAGCACAGCTGCGTTAGGACAGGCTGCTGCTCGGGAACATCGTGCTGGCAAAGTTAAAGACGCTGCGAAATCCAGCGCAGCCTCGCTAAAGCTCACTCAGGCAAATACTGAAAATGCCAGCCTCCAACTAGAATGACTCGCCATTTGAAGCACTCAAAAATAAGGTAATGAGTTGCCACTTGGTCATTGAAGCACTCATTAAAGATAAGGTAATCCTTCACCTACATACACTGAAGCAGAGTAAAGCCCCAGTGAACACAGAGAGGGATTAATTAAAAATAAAAGAACCCAAAGATGACAGAAGCCACCAAAGGTTCCTCACCCGGCTCCATCACTCACCTGCACTGTGGTTTCCCACCAGGTTCACAGTTACTCTGCTTCCTGCAATGTGCATCGGTGGGGCCAGCCAGGTAACCACAAACCTCCTGAAGACAAAAATGCTTTGTGTACTAAGCGTTATTTAGTAAAATGCATCTGTTTTCTACTCGGTATTTAACTTAATTGCATAAAAATAGTCACAGTAATGAAATAGGTGGCACTTCCTTTAACAGCTTGCTACTTAATGACATCAAAGCCTGATGCCACTGAAATCCAAACCCCACTGCCAGCTAATGAAGGGCTTAACATGAAAGCCTCTGCAAAGAGCAAACCCAAGCTGCTGACAGGAACAGGAATGGTGCAAATGTGCTGGGATCTGAGATCACTGGCACATACCCACAGCACAGCAGGCAGTAATGATTATTAATTATTTAAGAAAAGAACATAAGAGCTCCAGCATAAGCTGAAAAAAATATGCAGAAGCATTGCTCTGGGATCCTCCACTTGGATTACTGTTAATTAGCAGAGTACATGAGTCTGAGGGAAAGATCTAAAAGCATCTTATGCTGGTAGGAGCGTATAATTAAGCCATCATTTGCATCTTTGCAATAGTATGAATTTCCTTCCCGATAACATCATGGCACAACACCATCTTATGACTAAGTACTGTCTAGCTCTCCTAATTCAGCTGGTGACTGCACAGCAGTGCAATGCAATCTTCCAGAGCATCAATTTAACATCCTGCATTGCTTCAGAAAGGGCTTTAGCAGGGAGAGATACCATAAGACTTCCTCTACCCTAGGAGAATTTAAGATTTCTTTTCTTAGAACTCAGCTGCTGCCCCACCTTAGTGTGTTCCCTTCAAGCTTACCGAGATGTTTGGCACCAAGCAAGGACCAAGGTGACATCCTGCCATGGGTCACCTGTATCATCATAAGACACCACGGATGCTCAAGAGGCCTCTTAACTGCACTGGTTCTGGAACAGATTTAGTAGGATATTGTTCATGTCCCCTGGGAATGCACAGGCCTTCCCAAAGCAAACACAAGACAGAACTGCCCTCGATCAAATCCGTTACCTTTCCAATCATCTGCCCCAACCACGGTCCCTCAGCAGGGAACCATTAGGAAGATTATCTAAAGGTTAAGTCTTTCTAACATTTTTACAAGTATTGTGTAAAGACTTGATATTATTTTATAAAAATCTATCAAACGGATTTTTCTTTTCAATTGCTCCTAATCTCTTGTTTAATGAGGCTGCTGTTTGCTCTAGTAAGCCAAAACTCCACGAAACCTTCTCTGAATCCCTGCCTGACTTAGAAAAATTCTCACAACTCAGCCTGTCCTGCCTGACCTCCAATACTTTCTTAATCAGCTCTGAAATTCATTTAGGATTCCTTCACAGCACAGCTGCTCCCACCCTCCCAGTGCCTCTGTCCTTGTTGGCATCTCCCTCTCATTAAGGGCTTCCAGCAGCATCTGCACACACAAGTCCTGCTTTCATTATCCCTGATCCAACCACACAACAACAATGAAAACTCTTTCTCTCCAAGATGTGTGTGTGGTACTCAAAGAGGGACTTGTTTTTAGTTTGGAATCTCTTTTTCTTTTGTTAATCTTTTGTATTTTAGACTTAGTTGGCAATTCCATCAAAATCAAGCTCTGCTGCGGAAATGTGTTTCCTCAAATTAAATGCAGTTCAAGCATTCAGCTCTTTGAGACTGGGGACACTAAAAAATGATGGAGGGCCACAACAGTCAGGTGAACTTTGCATGGCTAGGGGAGAACACAAGTTGTGTAGATTTGAGAGATTATACTAAAAACATGAAAGAAATGGTTCAGCTGCCTCAGTTACAGTATTTAATGATCCTGATGGACTGTGCAGTGAGGAGCTATGCAGAGACATTTTCAAGGCAGGAACAAGAAAGCCCTCTGCTGTAAGAAAGGCTATGACAATCATCTCTTTGTTCACCCAGGCTTAGTTTGTGTGGCAAGAAACCTTCTCAGCTGCATATTTTATTCAAACCCAGAAGTATTCCCAGATTAAATTTTGTATTTACAAAGTTGCAAACCACTCTTTTACAATAACAGAACTTAATTTCCATCTCCACCTTACACGGATATGAACTGGACACTGAAGAAAAGCTCTTTACCCAGACATTACACGTCTGTCCACAGGATCTGCAGGTGGATCTGCCTGATGGTTTCCAGCACATCTGTGATTATTACTGACCCAGTTTTGGAGGCATGTTGAAAACATGATCCTAAACATTGTCAAGCAGCAAACTGTTATGACAGCAAAGATAAAAAAGGTATTCCATGATTAGTACTTGTTTAAATGAGAAATCTGCTATTAATATAGCATTTACACAAGCATGTGTTAAATTACAGTAGCTATTTCAGTGCATGATACAGCACTGCTTTACATATGGCTATATCCACTTACCTTGTGTCTGTATTTCCTCTCTTAAGACCTTATTTTGGAGACTACTTATTCTGAAACATTTTTACTGATGCTGTCAGATCATGTCAGGTACTTTAGGCCACCCTTGCAGACACTCTGAACATCAGCAGCTCCTGTTTCACTGAGGTGGGTGGCTCGGGGGTTTAAAAGTAATGGGAGAAAAATCTTGGGCAGCATCAACTCCAGTAATTCTCCCCTCACCCTCACAGCCATAAAACCCTTTTAAGGCAGAGTTAAAAAAACCCACAACCTCATAGCAAGACAAGGTGTCACATTTTCCATAAGTCCTAAAGAAAAACTCCAATATGAGCACTCCTGTTCCTCTCCTGTGGGCAGTTCAGCACAGAGAATTTCAATGAGAGTTAAATTCTTCCCCAGAACTCAGTGAGGATAATTTTAAAATGATGGAGGTGGGGAAACTAAAAGATGCCTGCAGGCTGACTTCCATTTCTTTACAATGTAAAAATCATATTTGTCCTTATATAGGAAGGGAATTGCCATCCTGGAAACAAACCCAAACGATTCTATGTGAATTTGCCTCCCATTTCAGCCACTAATGACAAAGCCTTCACTGCCTGGTCAGTAGGGTATCATTATCTCAGGGTTCCCTATCAAAATGAATTTGACTTTTACAGGCAAGGTAACATGAAGAACTAAGGGATCTCTTAAGAAATCTTGCATTTTTCCTTCAAGACAAAGATAACTTGCTACTTTTCCATTCAAGATCAAAGAAGGGAAATAATACAAGGAGACAAAGACAGAAGAAAGAGAGACAGAGCATTTGAAGCTTCAATTTTCTCTCAAACGCTTTTTCTTTCAGATCAGTACAATACTGAATTCGCTCTATAGAAAAAGAAGATTAAAAAAGGGAGGTTACATATGGCCAAAAAAAAAGGACTCGGGGAACTTTGCTGATGTGTTTAAAGCTACTGTACTTTACAACTCCTTTTTCAGAAGTAAAATGATAAACAAAAAACAAAGCACTTTTTAATCTTCAAAGCCATGTATGATCAATAACAACTTCACAGCACTCGATATTCAAGGATCATAATCTGTATTTTACTCCAGGAAAGATGTGTACAGAATGAGTGATCTGTCCAGGTCTAACACTGAGCTGGGGATGGAACTCAACACATCACAAGCTTGTTTGTTAAACAACAAGTCCATGCTTTCATTTAGCAGTTGTTCTTTTGTTACCAGTTTTTATTTGAGCAAATTATTATTATAATAAATAAATAATGGACTTTTTTTTCCCCCAGCCCCTGCAGAAACATTTGAGATAGTGGTGGAGGTACATGCCAGGATTAATTAGCAAATATTTAGCACAACACACCAATTAACTTATTATGCCTCTGAAATCAATCCAACACTTCAAGTTACTAAACTACTGGTGAGGGTCAACACATGAACAGCTTCACACCAGCAAGAGCTTCCTTGTTAAGTCACATTTATGGTCAGGCCTCCTGCAGGACACAGCCAGTCTCTGGGCTGGAGCTCTGGTTTCTGGCCCTGCACAGCCTGTGAGAAGGGATTTCTGCCCTGGCACACTGAATTTTCCAATGTTGGTCACTGATCTCAGCCTCACCTTTGTCCATCTAAATCACGAGAGATCCTTCCAGGAGCAGAAGCAGCACAACGTTGAAAAGATGTTGAGTCAAGGATGTAACAGGAATGTTACAACTGCCTGCAGTATAGAAACTTTGCAAAAATCCTGAAATATTTACAAATCAATTAAAAAAAGTTTCTCCTGGAAACATATACCTCTCAAAGTAAGAGGAAAAATATTTCCATAGCATTGTACAGTAAACTTTCTGTGATCTGTTGGAGTGCTGAGAGATTTCATTTACATACTAATGCTGCAAGCAGGCTGGGGGTGTGGGGGGGAGAGTTCCTTAGCACCAGTAATGAGCTGAAAGGAAGAGAAGGCAGCTACAGTCCCCATGGACTGTTTTGTTTGCAGTAATTTCAGACTGTCTAATAACGCCTTTTAATAAGCTGCTCTCAGCTCTGGAGCTGCAATGAGCCTTTGTCAGGGAACACAATACTGCCCCAGACAGGAAAATAGTTCTGACAGAACAGACAAAAGACCCGTCGAAATAAAGGCTTCTTAAAAAAGGGAGGGAAAAGTTCCATCAGTGAAAAGCAGAAATGATGCTGTCTGTCCCATGGGTCCTTTCACTTCTAAAATGCTGCATTTCCAGAGGGTATCTATTGAAGCAAAATACAGTCAAGCAACACATTTTCTAGACTACTCCAATCCTAGGTAACAATTAGACAAACTTGCTTATTTATAGGGTATTTATGCCCTATCAGTGCACTCTAAATGAACCGACCACGTTAATGTTGTGTTTATAATCTATGCTACTCACTTAGTCCCCAGGTAACTGCTATGGGATGCTGAGATTAACACTGCAAAGGCTGCCCAAATTTAACACTATTTCCACTCACTCAATTTAAAGGCAGTTCCTACTGAAGCTCATTTCTAGCTATACAAGCCTAAGACATACATATATGACAGCTAAAACACAGAGGTTCTACTCCATTAAACACAGGATTCCTCAAAACTGTGCTGACAGATGCAGGTCCCAAACCAGCCAAGCTACCACAAACTGGGACCAAATCCACCCAACACCTGGGGTTAAAAGCTAATTCTAAAACAACTCAGTATCATCCTTTTAGTGCATTTACATTTTTATAATTTCAAGTGCTAACAAGATCACTTTTTCCCTAGCAATTATTCTCATCTTTTGAATAGTATCACCAACCTTTTCTTTCCAGCAACAGACTTGCTGTAAGGGCAGTTACACAGTTTACAGTTCAGAAACATGCCTAACACCTAAATAAGACACATTGTCAAAAAAAGACCTAGTCACTAATGCCAGCCCAGAATCTGTTTGCTCTGGATACTCTGATCACCTTCATACAGGTAGAGATCTCTGTTTAACCTCTTTTTATGTCATTTGCTACAGAGTTAGCACAAACCACTGTGGCATTTGGCTCCTGTACTTTGCTCTCATTTAAGGGAAAATAAAGGTATCACTTAGAAGAAACCAGTTTGTGGTGCTAAGCAGCGAAACGGCAGCTTTGTTCTCTTGATGCACTTCTGCCCCTCCTCCTGGGCAGAGCAGACTTTAAATACAAATTTTCAAGCTGAAAAACTTTGGGGAAGTACAGGCTTCCAACCAGCTCAGGCACAATGCAAGGATGCTCTGAATCGAAGTGTAAAGAAGCCAAAACTTAAGGAACTAGATGCCTAGCACTGATTTAACAAAAAACATTTTGTCAGGAAGTTAAGCACACATCCAGAGTCCCCAGTAGTTTCTCCAGCCTCTGAGCTAAAAATTCAACAATATGAGATCTTAAATCCTCCTCCACTGAGATTACTCAGAATTCTAAATTCTAGTGGAGGCACAGACCCTTCCCTCTCCACAGCACCACCACGTGCTAGACTGAGCAACACTTGCACTGATCACATGGGAGCTTTTCCCCTTTTAAAACTTGTTTTTACTTGCAAGTTATTTCATGTCACCTCTGAAATACTGGGAAATAACAGCAGCGTGTGGTTATACCCCAGAGCTGAAGGGAGAGGTCACAGAAAGAGCCCCTCATTGCCATTTCCTATCAATTCCCTGTCGTTCCAATACACGAGGTTAAATTACTCCAGAAGCCTCCCCACAGGGCTGCCATTGTCTGTCAGTGCGGGCTGGGACACAAAGTGCTCATTCATGTGCATGGCAAACAAGCAGCCAAGGTCCAGTGATCAGCATCCAGGCTCCTTTTGGGTCTTCTACAAACAGTTTGTAGGAAGATGGCATTTCAAATAAACTATGTCCATTTTCAAAGCTTCAATGCTTTCCTAGTACAAACTACTTAGTAGGGAGTCCAGACAAAAATCAAGACAATGTGAAGAATCACCCAAAAAAACACTCATCAGGACTGCTCCTGAAAAAGACCTGCTTGCTACAACCACATGCAAAAAGATTAGGTTTTAATAGTTAAAGAAATACACATTCAGAAAAGTTCAAAACAGCTGATCCTTTCCAAAGACAGTCATACCGTGCTTTTGTTTTTAGAGTTCCACTTAGTGTTCAGCCTCAGAGCTCATTTCACTTAAGGGGTACAGACACCAAGGTTCCAAAGTGCACTTAAGGCTGTTTACTTCATTTCTTCTGGTTAAGAACCCAAGAGATTTAGGGTTTGGGTTTTTTTGTTTTGCATTTTTTAGAAATGGAAAAGCCAAATGCAGTATGACAAGTCCAATGCTGCTGGTCACTGGGGAGACACAAGCCTCACACACCTCTTCATTGCTTTACCTTTTCGACTTCAACACTTGCGAGAGCAAAGACTTTGTCTCCTGATCCTATGAGGGGGGAAAAACATTTTCAGTAAGTATGAGTCGAAATTGTGAAGTTCCTTATATACAATTTAAATCAAGCAGAACATTTGAGATCAAAAGAAATCAAACCTACCCTGTGAAAACTAGAACACTTGAGCTAATTCAGAAAAGAGCAACAGTGGCTTGCCAGGTCTGAAGCAGCCATGTCCTCCTGGGCCTGGCTGAGAGGGATGTTCCCTTTCCCCCAGCAGCTCCTCTGGGGCTGGGATTTGTGTTTGTAGCTGGAATGGTGTTGGTAACACCAAGGTTTGGGCTCCTTACTGAGCAGGGCTGGCCCAGCCCTGAGGCTGTCACAGCCCCAAAGGGCAGTGGGCTTGGGGTGGGCAGGAGGGTCCATTCCATGTGACACCACGCTCAGCAATGAAAGCCAGGAGAAAGAACGTGGGGAATTTAGTGAGACATTTGTCTTCTGAAGGAACTGTTCCACACACTGAGGGGCCCTACACCCCAGAAGGTGGCTGGACATCACCTGCTGCTGGGAAGTAGAGGATTAATCTTTTTGTTTTCCTCTGTTTCTGTGCACAACCTTTGCTTTTCTTTATTAAATTCCTTTATCTCAACCCATGAGTTTTTAATTCTGTTTTCTCCCCATGTCCTGCTGAGGAAGAGGAATGAGAGAATGGCTTGGTGGGCAGCTGGTGGCCAGCCAAGGTCAATCCAGCACACACAGAGCTACTAATAAAGTCCCCTTTAGACCAAAAGGATTCTCACCTTGCTTGCACTCTCAGGAAGAGGAGTGCTGACAGGTAAGTCAGAGGCACTTCAGCTGTACCTTGACCTAGTGAAAGACCCTGCCATTCACATTCTTTCAACCCAGCTGTAATTGGAATGCCAGAAGGAACTGCCTTGCTCATTTAATGCATTTTATAATTGAACTTTGGATCTTGTCAATACAATTAGAGTCATGGCAAGGAGCTGCTTTAAAGCTGTACTTTGACAATGTGCCAATAATTGCGAAATTCTCTGCATGAAGCAGAGGAAAAGGCTTTCCTGAGCTGAGACATTAATGCCAAAAAGATCTGTGTTTAACTGTAAGCAGCATCTCTGCCTGAGACAGACCATTCGAGATGATGGGCAACACGTGGCACTTCATGGACCTTTGGCACTGCACTTATTTGCTGTTACTTTTTCCTCATGGATTGCATATCAGAGCTTTGTTGTTAATAAAATGTACATCAGCACTTAGTGGCATGAATCTTTCGTTGGTATTTTCTCTTTCACAGGGGAACCAGAGGTATTTCTATTAATCAGTGTTCAATGAGGCCAAGAAATTGGAAGTTATGAGAATGAAAACTTACCAAGGTCAGTGGAGACTCTCTCAAACTGGCTGAGGGCTGTACCAGCATTTGCTGACAAGAACATCTCATCATCCCCAGTGAGCTAAATCACAAAAGGCCACAACTGTGAACTTCATACCTTAACTGTGCATATTCCCACCACCTACACAGGCACATACATGAACCATGACAGGCTACAGCAATTGCCTATTTGCAGTTTTTAAGTGACAGTGTTATCTAACATATTCAAGCCTAGAATAAAAATGCAAGCTACTTCCCCTACCACTGAATTTTGCCTCCATGGCTCCTGCCAGCCCAGGATGTACACCAGAAGTTCCCAGCTGACCTCCGGGGTGTTTTGTGATGGAAAGGTCACACTGTACCTGTGTACCTACACTGTGCAAAGGCTGTCAGTAACTTTTCTGTCATATGGTCAGTACAGTAATGAACTAAGATTTAAGCTTTCTTACTGAGGAAAGCAAAAACATGCAGTCACTGCCAGCTTTGACCGTGTTAAGGGCCAATGACCTAGAAATGGTTCTCTTCCTTTAAAGTGACATTTGCACATGTGTATTTTGCTTTTATGTACATGCTCTGATGCCTTGCGACAGATGCCCATAAAATATTTACAGTAATGAAGCAGTAACCTACATTTGGAAGGTTCAGATATTCTAAGTTAAAAGTCACTCATTTAATTAGCCTCAGATACACATCCTTATTAAAGCAAAGCACAGGGGTGTCAAACTACTCAGTGTTTGCATCAGTTTGTTTATTAGAAATATAAAATCAGGTACAGGCATTCAGGATGGTGTTGGGATGAAGGAAAACATATTAGTTACCTGCCCTTGCTAGGCTTTGTGAGCAAGCACCCAGCTATTTAACATTTTGCAGTATTGTGCAGACAAACATGTAACATTTACTATCATTGCCCACACCCAGAACAGATGTGAAACTGCTGTGCTAGCAAACCCTCTGTGCAGTAGCTTACTGACCATTTTAAAAGATTAGGAGGTTGGGTCACAGAGTGGTGAAGTGGCTTTATGCTATGATCCAAGGAACTCATGCCAGGAGGATTAGGTATCTTAACTAGCCTTTTATATAATTCCAAAACTTTTTTCCCCCTCTGACAGTCAAGCAATAAGAATATTCTGAGGGAAAGTCTTTGCTTTGGACTGCTTGAACTGCAGCTCCAGTAAGTACTGCTCTTGTTCTTTTGCATGACATTCCCTCAGTTCCTAAGAAATTTTAAGTACAGAGATACACAGAAACCCATTTGCTCATATACCATCCACAAAGAGAAATAACTTCTCTTCCTCCCTCTGGTGGCAAACCCAGGGCTTGTTCTGCCACTTATGGATCACTGGGGGAACAATCAGCTCATCCCTCGTGTCTCCAACTTCTTTCCCTCACACCAAGAGGAAGGTATTATCAACAATACAAAGGTGAAGCTGGATATATGCCCAAAGCTTTGGATAGCTCCTGATGAAGAGGTGGGAGCTTTTATAAATATGATCACCTTGTACCAGCTTGGGTGTGATTCCTTCCTATAGCCCAAAGAAAGCATTTTAAAGTACAAAAAGCCTTATATAAATCTAGAGAACTATTTGATGCATGTTCAGCAGTGAGTGCTTCAGAAAGTTTGGCATTAAAATGGAAGGACATTTATATACTACAAAAGCAAGTTGCATTTTATTGTTTGCTCATGAAAGTTGTCATTTCTTATTTTAATTGTTTCAAATTCCTCTTAAATATGTAGACAGAAAACTCTTCACCTGACTATCATGCCAACACCTTACCTTCTCCCCGAGCTTCCTGAGGGCAGTCAGGATTTCCACTTTCTGTTGGGTGTACAGCTCTCGTGCCAACTTCCCAACCATTAAGTCTCGGTCCATCTGCACATCAGGGGGGAAAATAAACCAAAATATATAAGCCTCCCATTATTTCACTCAACACAACAGCACAAGAAATGCAACAGCCTGAAAGCATCCTCAGTAAGCACAGACCCACAGCAGGAAGGGACTGAGCTGTCTGGGACTTAAAAGATGGCTGTGAAGTTTTTCTGAACATGCTGCAAACAGTCCTTACACCTGACCTCAGCTTACTTGATTTCTCCAAACCTGAATCTTTTTTCATTAGACTGATAATCACTCAAAATGATGGATTCACACATCACTGGTACATGGAGGAATGACATTTAACTTTTAATCACATTTAATCTTCAGTTCAGTCTAGATCTCTTGAGTGCACTCTCCAGCTCTCAGTACAATCACAAATTTTCTATTTGCAGTTTACTCAATTAATTCTGTCAATCCCATTTTTGTTTTGAAGCAGGAAGACAGAAAATTCAAGAAACACACGTTGTCCCCGTTACCTCAATAAACACTTCAAACTGAACACATTCTGAAGGAGAACTTCTCCTTCTCTTTATGATGCTGACACCAAGGTTTCCAGCACACTGGGTGCTCTCCTTGCAATCATTACACACTTGAATCAGTCTGGCTCAAAGAAGCAGTTTTTGCGGTAAAACAAAGCTTCACCTCTGCCAACCTCGTCCTCAATTGCCTCGGCTGCTTCTTTGCAAACATTCTAATCACTTCAGGGGTTTTAAAAGCTTGGCTGATGGCTGCTTGGATTGCCTGCAAGGAAAAGAGCGAGAATGACCAGGACTAACAGCACTCACAAACTCCAGCTGCACCACGAGATTAATGAGGGCTGCAGAGCATCATTAGTACCCTCTGCATCCTTTGATACAGAAAGCTCTCCTTTTTCTGCATAACCAGGGAAATGAGATGAAAAAAACATGTTACCTTTATGCAGGGCTTGAAGAATCCACTAATTAGTGCAACTACACTGAGAAAGAGCTGTGAAACTCTTCATTACAGTCTAGATCTTACTTTCTAATAATTTCCAACACCTTTCTGATATCAGCACATCACAGTTTTAATGCCCACACTGATGATTACAGCTCTTCTAAGGGGAAGCAGAATGTAAATGATGAGGCAAACATCCTACTGTTATTCAAAATCCTCTATGAGTTATGAAAACTATTATTATTAAATCTCCCCACAGTTATCTTTGGACAAGTCATGATCTCTCTGGAAACAAAATCCTCAAACAGGGCTCTGAAGGAACAAATGATGCTCTAATTAAACATTTGAAAAGAGAAAATACATTAGAAGTTGGGAAGTCTGTCTCATCAACTCCAGGCAGAGCATGAACTATTTTTAGCAACCCATCACCCTTACCAGTTGCATCCCGCTGAGCTCGTCCACCAGAGTCATATCTCCAGACATGATCTTCTTCAGGGAGTCGTTGAACTCACTCAGCTGCTCCAGAGTTTCTTTTTTGGTCTCTTCATACTCATCTGCATCCAGCTCCTCTCTAAAGAGGATCCAAGAAGATGCATTAATTCATAGCATGTAATCTGAGACCTCACATGGATAATTCAGTCCGACCCAAATTTTATTAGCCCACAGAAAACTAACAAAAAACCACATTAGTTTGCCTAACTTTTCATGTGATTTATTTAAAAAAAATAAAACAACCCCCCCCAAACATCCATAAGACAAACCAAAACAGACACAAAAGCTATTTGCCAACTGCTATTAAAGAAGCCCATATGAAAACTGTGGGCTGTGTGAACAGCTGTTAAAAGCTAAAAAGTCACACTGAAACAAATAAAGAGAACACAGAGTGCTTCTGCCTGCATTTTCTTCAGAGGATAAATAAAATGATCTTAGTAAAGTTTTTTTTAAATAATTTTTACTACCTAACACAAACACCGTATTTTAAAAAATATAAAATCACAACAAAACACAAAAATAAAACCAAAACCACAAGATTTTTGAAAAGTACCACTTTCTTCTGCCAACCACTTAAGAGAACTATTACCATGTATGAGGAAAGCAGCTATTTTTATTACCTGCATTCTTCCAGATCTTGAAGCTGCTGCATTAATCTGTCCAACTGCTCCTCCAAGTTTTGTTTTAGTTTACTGGTCTCTGTTGTTCCTCTTGAAGCCATTTTCTGTTTTCACACGAAAATTTTCAGCTGTTGCATGACACTCCTAGGAAAAAGTGCGTTTCATTGTTTGCATCAGCGACTGAAAACTTATTTAAAATGCCCCGAGTGTTAAGAAGATCATGGAGTGTGTTGCTGATGGAACAGCTGAGCACCCGGCGGTCCCTGCCGTGGGAACAGAGAGCGCTGGGCTGTGTGTGCAAGAGGGGCGGCTCACCAGGGCAACAACTCAACCAGCCACCGCACGTAAAAGCAGACGAGGGTCACACCAAGCAGCGACTGCTCAAAGGCAGCGGCCCCGCATACAAACCCGCAGGCTCGACCCTCCAGGGGCCGCTGGGGAGGCTGCTGGGGAGCCAGCCCGGGGCAGGGGTGCCGACACACCCCGGGCAGCACTCGCAGGGCCTCCAGAGGGTGCGGGGCCCGCGGGGCACCCCCGGGCACGGCTGGGGCTGGGGGCAATAGCGGGGTGCGCGGTTCCCCCGCCCGCCCTGCCGGGAGGGTCCCCCGGCCCGGCTGCAGCCCCGCTGTTCACCCCGGCGGAGCGCACCCCCGGCCCGGCTGCAGCCCCGCTGCTCACCCCGGCGGAGCGCACCCCCGGCCCGGCT
>JAWWTY010000052.1:7037671-7052831 GCA_035222235.1 Margarornis squamiger
CTCACCCCGGCGGAGCGCACCCCCGGCCCGGCTGCGGCCCCGCTGCTCACCCCGGCGGAGCGCACCCCCGCCCCGCCCCGCTCCGCTCACCCGCGCAGGCCTCGGCGGGCGGGCCCGGCCCGGCCCCCCTCGGAGCCGCTTCCGCCGCGCCCGGGCCAATGAGGGCGGAGCGGGGCGGCTCGGCTCGGCTCGGCCGGTGAGTGCGGGGCGGGCGGGGGGGTCCGCCGGGCCGGGGGGCGTCCTGTAAGGGGCATCCTGTAATGGGCATCCTGTAATGGGCATCCTGTGCGGGACCCCCTGTGCGGGGCATCCTGTAAAGGGCATCCTGTAAAGGGGATCCTGTACAAGACCCCCTGTGCGGGACCCCCTGTGCAGAGCTCCCTGTGCGGGGCTCCTTCTGCGGGGCATCCTGTAAGGGCCATCCTGTAAAGGGGATCCTGTACAAGAGCCCCTATGTAGGGCATCCTGTGCGGGATCCCCTGTTCGAGACCCCCTGTGCAGAGCTCCCTGTGCGGGGCATCCTGTAAGGGGCATCCTGTGCAGGACTCCCCCGTGCGGGGCTCCCTGTGCGGGACCTCTGTGTGGGACCCACTGTACAGGACCCCTGTGCGGGACATCCTGTGCAGGACCCCTGTGCAGAGCTCCGTGCACAAAACCCCCTGTGCGGGGCTCCCTGTTCAGTTCTCCCTGTGCAGACCCCGCGGGAGGTGGGTGTTTCTGAAGTGCCCAGCAACACCCACTTCACTTTTAGCAATGGTTATAATCTGTGTAGATAGAATATAGTATATTCTATACAGAACGCAGATATGTAAACAGGTTTGGTAAATGTTTGCCTCTGAAATATAAATGAGGCTGAGCAAAGGGTCCTTACCTGTTTACCCCCAGGCAGGCTGGGCTCCACAACAGTCCCCAGACCTGCTGCAGGAGTATTTCCATGGGTTTTAGTGCAAATAGGTGCCCAGTCCAGCTAATAGCAGGCCTGTGATCAGCACCCACTAAATGCTGAGATGAGATTATATATAAGCATCTGTGTAAGGAGTACATCACAAGGCGTCTCATTTTTCCATCAGAAGAAGGGAAAATTATCCAGGATGTATGTCCTACGCTTAGAGAAGACCTCAGTGAAGGCCATTTGACTTTGTTTCCCCATCTTAAGTCTTTGTGGAGAGATTTTACTAGTATTTTGTTTACTATTGGGCATAAGACAGCATTAATTATTTTAAGACTGGTCTCAGCTTTGTGGAGCTGAACACCTATGTGCAGATTTCTTTGCATAGATGCTGCTGGTTTGGATCTTATGGTCATATTGCAATAATAGGATTTGTGTTAAGCAGTGCCAAATTATACGCAATTCATCAAAACTACTGTTATACCATAAGAATAGACCTAGTTCCATGTACAGCTCAGGCAGTAGCTGGGCTTTAGTCATGCCTGGATCTAGTCTTCTTTTTCTCTCCTAGGATGTACAAACTGCATGGCTTTTCCTCAAAAGTTAGGGCTGTATGAAGGGGGTTCCATACAAAGCAAACTGTAGTGGTTACAGGATGATGTAACAGTGAAGGTAATCATGTCATGATACCTCTGATCTCCTGTGCTCCCCACACCATCCATGCAGCTGTTTCTGTGCAGTGTCAAACAAAGGGTGTCAATGCAAAAAGGCTGAGGGGATGTGCAAACTATGAAATCCTATTTATGCTCTCATTTCTATGTACATACGAAGTGCTACAAGGTGAGCTTGTGAGGGAATAATTGCCTCCTCCTGAAAACCGAAACATTAGCAGCATGGGAAGGGACATTTGAGTAACTCCTGTAAAGGCACTGTATATTTTCATCTTGAAGTTTTAAATTTTTTTTTGCACTTTATGTTTTTTTAGGAAAAATATCGACCTTTTTCAGGTTTGCAGCATGAGTCACTCTGTAGAAAGTAGGGATTGTGCCTTACAAAGGCAGTGGAGCTCCTTTCCTCCTGTTCCCATGGTTACCCTCCCAACCATGTCCCTGTGAAGGCTTCTTTCCAAGTACCACCAGCCCTTCCACTGCCAAGCTACTCTGCAGTAATAAAGAATATTTTAAAAGTCAGTGAAACTCTTGAAAGCACAGAAAAGCACGAACACTTGGAAAAGGTGAAGCTTTGCAAGAGCTCCTTTTATGCGAGGGCTCTTTGATGTTGGGACACCATCGCTGTGACAGGGTTTGGCTGTGAACATCACTGAGCCTCTGTGGAAGGGAGGCTGGCTGGGAGGGGGACCTTGGGGGGTTTGCCAGGCCGTGATGTTGCTGTAGGAACAATGGCACACAATTCCAGACAATTCCGTGCTCCTCACGGATGTCTCAGACAATTCACAAATAGCAACAGCAGCAGAATAGCCCCTGGCATGTTCCAGTTTTTGTTTTTAGGGCCAAGGCTGGGGAAGACCATCCTGGCAAGCCAGAATATCCTCAGGGAAGAGCACAGAAGCAAAAATCCATGTAGTGAGAGGAGAAATTAAATGATAACTAGCGAAATTTCCTTATATTCAGCAATTCTTAAGCAGCTTTGTGAAACTAAAGCTCAGGATTGGAACAGTGCTGTTGTACTTCAGAAAAGGGGAAAAATATTTAACAAAGCACTTTTTCATCCCATTTCTTGTAGTGGCTGGTACCTAGCACCAACCTTCTCCACTTGGCTCTGGCTGTGAGGAATGGCTATGGAGGACCCTGACAGGAAGACTGAAGTGGTACTGCTGGCCTGTGGGTCCTTCAATCCCATCACCAACATGCACCTGAGGCTCTTTGAACTGGCTAAAGACTATTTCCATGAAACAGGTAGGGTGATAATTTATATCACTCAGAAAGCTTTGAGAACTAGACACTTCAGTGTTAAGGTATTTTGTGTCTGTAAATGCCTGTTTGAGTGACAGATATTTTTGGAAATGCTAGTTAGATATTGAGGATGGTATGTGTGGTAGGCCAACATGAGACAACTGTCTTATATACATGTTACTTACTACTGATTTTAATGAGCTAAAACATAGGTTTTATTGTTTGTTTATAGAAATCTATCTTTCGAATGTATCCTCCTAATTCTCCTATTGTGCTGCCCTGACAATGCAGAAGTGAACTGTGTTTTTCCACTGGGCTGGATATCAGAGCTGCCATTGCCCTGAACAATATTTATGTCATAGTTTAAATACAGTGCAGGGGAAGTAACATCTGCTCAACCACTTCTCATGTTCGTGTGTGATGTGTGTTTTTTTTTCCACAGGAAAATACAAAGTAATCAAGGGCATCATTTCACCAGTGGGAGATGCATACAAGAAGAAAGGTCTGATCAGTGCAAATCACCGAGTGACAATGGCAAAACTGGCTACAAAAAACTCAGACTGGGTGGAAGTTGATGATTGGGAAAGCAGCCAGAGTGAGTGGTTGGAAACACTAAAAGTTTTAAGGTATTCTTCAGCCAAGCTCTAAAAAGTCTCACAAACCTATAGAAGCATAAGGAATGGTGTTCACCTAACCAGTTAGATAATAGCAGGCTAGCCCCAAATCATATGAATGGACTCAGTGAATTCTAAGGGATCATTGATATGAGCATTGAAAATGAAAGATTTCACCATTAGTCCTACACATACCACAAACGAGCCTGTGAACAATTTTTAAGATATATAATTTCTTAGGCTGTATTCAGTTTTTATGCTTCCTTGGGGAAGGACAGAGACTAGAACAGGGCAGAGACATACTACACCAGCCGTGCTTTACTGCCCATTTGTGTATTTAAAGACTGGCATGAGACTTATCTGAAGGAGTATTTTCCGAGTTATACATTTTTACTCTTTCAGTCGTTGCTACTTCACTGAGATTCTTATTATTAAAACAATTTTTTATTAAAAAGAAACAAACCAACCTTATCGTTGTTTTGAAATCCTTGGACTTTGACCACCATATGACTGAGCTCTCCAGTCCCTGTTTCAGCAGATCAGCTCTTGAGCGGACTGCCTGTGAAAGTGCTGCAGGAGGAAATGGGGATAGATTATTTAATAGGCCATAATACCCCTATTTTCTCCTACATCTTTAAAATTCCTCAAATACATCTGTTTTGCAGGTACCATCATCAAAAGCTTTTACCTCCTGATGCCACCAATAGTCTGGAGGATGCTGTGCCCTTAACTAAGCTGGGACGGAAGAGGAAACGGGAACCAAATAGGCACAAACCCATTAAAAAGAAAAAACAGAGTCCAGATATAAAGAGTTAAGTCTGTTTGCAAATTAAATGGTTAATGATACTTGTTATTTCAAGAGAATTGCACGACGAGTAACATTTTTATGGTAGCTCTTGGTTCTGATGCCACTGAGTAAGTTTATTCCCTTAGATCCCACAGCATAAGGCAGTAGATCCTTTTACTGAAGGGGCTTCCATAGCTTTTATTCAGAAAAATTCTGTATTGAGGCTATTAACTATAAATTAGATACTCTGAATCTTTTTTTATTTCATTCCATTGTCTCATCTTAACGAAAGATACAGAGAGGTAGCCTGGAAATTAAATGTCCCTGTCAACTTAGCTAAAATCTGGTGGCCTAAAGCAAGCCCTGTTTCTCGCTTCTTTTTCTTTTTAAGGTGTCCCCCAGGTTAAACTGCTTTGTGGAAGTGACATGCTGGAATCTTTTGGGATCCCCAACCTGTGGAAGTTGGAGGACATCACTGAAATCGTGGAGAAGCATGGCCTCGTGTGCATCAGCAGGGCTGGAAACAACGTGCAGAAATTCATCTACGAATCTGATATTTTGTGGAGACATAAGAACAACATTCACCTCGTGGAAGAATGGATCACCAACGACATCTCCTCCACCAAGATCCGCAGAGCCCTGCGGAGGGGCCAGAGCATTCGGTACCTGGTGCCTGATGTAGTTCGAGCTTACATTGAGAAAAACAACCTGTATGGCCCAGAGAGTGAGGACAGGAATGCTGGGGTGGTCTTGGCGCCCTTACAGAAATATGCAAGTGACTCCAAGAACTAACAGGCACTGCCAACTATCCCGCTGTCTGCTGGGAAAAAAGCTACAGTGCGGTACAGGAAAGGGTGTTTGCCAGGGGTTGTTGCATTTTTTAAGAGTAAATAGTGGGCTAATTCCATGGCTTTAGTACAGCTGTCGTGGCTCTTGAGGTTTGGTGCACTCAGTGGTCAGACCTGCACAATCTTTTTCTAGTCCATAATAAGATTTTCACGTTTAAGCATTTTGTCACAATGCACTGGGGCGAGTGTAAGAATTCACACCAGCGTATGAGAATTGCAAATTAAGAAGCAAAACAAATGAAAATGTTCTGATTAGTTTTAATTCAAACTGCTCTGACTGCTATTTATTAAAAATATTTGTGTTAGTATTTTATAACTTACAGTGTCTTAACAAAGCTATTTAATTTCAAATGTACCATTTTCTGATAGTAAATCTTTGTAACTCTAATTGCCAACCTGTGGTTCACCTCAAAGAAATCATTTAGCTCTATCCTGACAGGGAAAAATTTCCTCCTGGCTGATGTGGTGCTGGGTAGAGCCTGCTTCGAGCTGCTTGCCTTTCAAATATGCAGCTGCTTGTTTGCTATCATGCAATTTCCTCCCAAAAATGTCTTGTGCTTTACTTTTTCATTCATATTTCCAGGGCTGTATGTTAAGCTCAGTATTGTTTCTGATGGAAGGACAAACCTACCTCAGAAACTGGTTTGTAGCCATTGATTTGTTTGATAGAAATTAATAATAGTATCATTGCACTGATTCTCAAGACAGTTGTTCCTTTAATACAAACAATAAATTTCTTTCAAGTAATAGAATATCTTTTATGTTTGAGCTGTAAGTACAATCTAATGATATATAGCCAGAATTGTTTTACTGCAGCTGAGAGGAACTGGTAGGATATTAATACTGTACATAAGTGAAATGTTCTTTTTGCTAGAAATCTGGGTTTGAGTCTAACAGTATATTGTCTGCATTAGGTGAATATAAGTTCGAGAGGCACTGTGAGTGACGTGGTGATAGAATTTTACCTCCCTTTATTTGCTGCCATCCCATTTTTGTTTGGATTAAGTGCCTTATTATAAATGTCAAGGTTTCCAAGGCACTCTCTGTAGGGTCAGCAGCTCATTCATAGGATCTCCACAAGATGACTCTGGTCACTGTTTCCAGACCAACAACTGCAGCCCAGTGTGAGACTCTTAGGGCAGGAGGCCAAGATGCTCTTGGGCAAGAACCAGGGATATTTTCCAGGATCATAACTGTGACAACCCATCACCCTCCTCCCCTGGGCAGGGGATTGATCTCCAGAGAGCTGAGGCAGAGGTCTGGGCTTCCCTCAGAGCTCAGGGAGAGTCTGGAAGACAGAAGCCAAACACAGAACACAGTGGGTGGCTCTAGGCCCTGTGAGGCTTGTGTGAAACCCAGCAGGGGAGTTGGGACACTGCTGGGAAAACCTGTATCCCACAGTGGAGCTGGCACTGGGCATGCAAACCGGGAGCCCCACATGAAATTCTGCATTTACCATACTCTAGAACATTTGTGTTCTACTGGATCCAGCCTGCAAAGGGGGAAGAATACACAAGATTAGTGTAATAAAACGAAGTCACACCCTGGAAGTCCATTTGTGACAGAAAGTAGCACCAAGCATTCTTGGGGGTTTATTTTGGTGATTCCTGCATCAAATGTACTGGCTGCCATTTCTTCCCCTAGAGCTCAGGCAAGTCTGCACTGTCCTTTGGGGATGAGGTTGGGTTCTTTTACCCTCAGCAGTAATAAAGGTACTGAAGGGTAAATGATGCCCCTGTGATGCCTTAGCAGTCCACCTGCCTGAGCTGACTGCAGATAACTGTCCCATTGATGGGGCCTAGGAAAGGGTGAGATCTGCTTTTCTCTCTTGCTCACTGTCTGTCTTTATGACTGATGAGAATAGAGGGTAGGAAAGATTTATTTTCAGCCCTCAAGTCAACCAGTGTGCTGCTGAATAAACAGAGCAGATCCTTCTAATGGGAAAGCACCCTATTGATGTGGTCATTTTTCAGAGTAAAACTGCACTTTAGGTTTATTCTTCTTAATGATGCTGGTGTGTGTTGGTGCACTTTGTGAATTGTAGGGAAACTGCACATTCAATAGGGCCTTTTATAAAGCTTTGGTCTTCAGTTTTACTTCACTGGAGTTTAATGTAGTTATGTGTGATGGGTCTTTCAATAAAATAAATGGCATGTAATATGCTAATGTAAGTCATCTGGTTGTTCACCATATCTGATGACTGCATGACTTTTACATGGGTAGAATGATGTTAGTACAGTTTGGTCTACACAAACCAGAATATTGTTCAAAAATTACTCTGAGTGCTGAGTATGGATCCTTTGTTTTACTAGTGGGGTCCAGGACCCTGCCTGTTCCAGCACGAGGTGCACACTGACCACCTTCTGTTCCAACCAGCACCACAGTCAGAGTGGTTGGTACCCACTTCTCTTTGCTTGCAAGAGTCAGTAGTATTGCAACAGTGCTTTACTGCCCCAACCTTGTAACACCAAATTATGGGTGAAATGTCACTATTTGAGTCCAGGGAACACATTCCTTTTCATTTCTCTATGCCATTCCTGGTTTAGTGTAGGTTAGAGAACATCCAGCTGCAAACAGGAAACAAGCTCTGACGTCCTGATTTCCTCCTCACATCATTCTGAGTCACATTGGTCAAACTGCCAGCTCCACAAAAGCAGCTAAAGTTCAGGGAAACTTCTCTGCAAAATATTACCCTTTTTATTCAGCCTAACACAAGTCAGTAAATAGATAAATGTAGTAAGAGTAGGTGAATTTCTTCACCTTCAAATCCCTATTCCCTCACTTCCAAATTCCCTGTATCATTTCTCTACAAAGTCAAGCACTTTTTGTTCTCTTTTCAAAATACATTGCTGGGTCATCACTTCTGAGATTTCTCTCACTCCCATGCTGAAGGTGAAGTCCAACACTGAAGCTTATCTGCTGCATCCTGTGCTCTGCTACAATGTAAAGCATCTAACAAAGCACCAGTGGGAATAACTCCTGTATCAGCTCTCCTTTGTGTGTGAAGAGTAGAAGGCAAAGGGGGGAGCTACATCTTCTATATCCATGAAAGTACTATTTGAATGTGCCTCCTATTCACTGCAGGCATAAACCAACAAGAAAGAATTCTTACCTCTATTACTGTGTCATAGGTATTGCTTTAAAATTTATTGGTATAATACTATCTACAGTTTAACAGTCAGTCCCTGTCTGTTCAAATACAGCATGTCTTTTCAGGGGGAGGTCACCTTCTCAGTTGTGAATCCCTGATCACCTTCTCAACCAATATCTAGACTTCAGATCATAAAGCCACAGGTCTAATAAACATGCAGGAAATGTTAGTAATGACAAAACCGGTCCCTTCAAAGTATACAAATGGACACACATGGTTCAGCCCAGTTTTTGGCTTGCATTGTGGCTCTTGGGCTATTGACATTTGCTCCACACAAAGATTTCGGCCAGGGTGAACTTTTCCCTGCAGCACAGCTGAAGCCATTCTACAAACACCCTCTCACCCATTGGCCCAGCAGTGGCACCCTTCCCCTCCATAGGAAAGGCCCTGCGATATAATCCCACCCAGAATGTGCCTTATATAAAGCCTGCTTAGGAAACTACTTCTTCATTTTTGCCTCTTTGACTGGGTCTTCCTTCTACTGTGTGGCAATGCCTGTGGATTTCAGTGGAACCTGGAACCTTGTCAGCAATGACAACTTTGAAGGATATATGGTGGCCTTAGGTAGGTGAAAATACCTGATTCTGTCTTTCCTCCCTTCCCCAAATAAGGGTCCTTCTGAATTTTAGGAGTCTAAGTTCTTCTACAACATATGCATTGCTTAAGCTTTTTTTTTTTCCCTCTGAAAAACAATGGAAGGACCTTTTTTTATTGATAAAGAGAGCATTACTATCCTGGAGCCTGTCATTGCAGCTTTTGGGAATTTCTCAGACTGATAAAGGGAGAGATTAACAGTGCTTTACTGGGGAACTAAGAAACTTCTCAGTACTTCATAAGCTTTCTTGTTCACAGCTCGTGACAGGCAGTAGCAGCAGGAACCTCTCCTCTCCCACCCTTCTCTACCTTTGGGACCTGTGTAGGGTGGTGGCCAGCACTGTCCCTTGTTGGTTATGGGACACACAACTAGAAAGAAATCTATTTTCTGGCTGTATCTATACTGGTTAACCAAATGAAATTGTCTGGTTGGTGTAACATGGTGAAAGGACTGTTCTCTGTTATTAATCCTGCTGGTTTTTTGCATTTATTCCTCGGTTGGGATACTAAATCATATATTCTTAATATGTTAATGTTTTCAAGTCAAATAGAGATTCTCTGCTTCTTGATTGCAAATATTGTCCAGCTAAGTAAAGGCTTTTTTGAATTGAAATACAAATACCAATATTGTGAAAAAGTGTGATTAGTTTTCAGCATGTGTTTGGGGGAACTTAAAAATAGAGGCAAAGAATCCTGTTGATGGTTTCCAACCTATCTTTAGTTACTCCTGCTTGGTTGCCAGAATGCTCAGCAAAACAAGGACTGAAATCACTGTTGTAGAGCTAGAATGGAACTCTTGTCTGAAAGGGGTTAATATCTGACCAGCTGATTAACTCAGGGTTGTGGATAAGGATGTGGCCATGCCAAGCCCAGCCCTTCCCTCCATTTGGTATCTGCCTGTAAAGAACAGAGTTGTAAGGAGTTTGTATTTACACATTCTTGTAAAGGGTTAATGGGAGTGGCAGTGCCTAATTCAAACTCCTCCATGCTGCAATGAACTGGTAACATGTGAAATGGTGCCTGACAGACCCTGGCACATCTGTAATGCCCAGAGTGACACAGACTGAACCATGGGCCTTATGGTTCAACACATGGGCACTAAACACACCCTGTTAGGATCACGGCCCCATGTGGGCATGAAGTGAGAGACTTTGAATAGGCCCTAACTCTTCCCTCTTGCTAAGCAAGGGGTTAGTCTGAGTCCAAGCTTGAGGCATCTGGGTGTGGCAAACCAACTCCTAAAGGGAGTATTTTGCCCCAAAATGCCATAAATCTTGCATAGGAATTGGCCAACAAGTAAACTGGTTTCCAAAGAGTAAAATGTGCAAGAGAAGGACTAAATCTGTATGTGTACACCCTTGAACAAAACAAAAGGTTCCAACCATGCAACAAAAGTACCCTAAGAAATGCTTCCAGTAGTAACACAGGTTAAGTGCTGGCTGTTCAAATGGCAGGTGATAAATACAACTCTGACGTTTTTGCTTCCTGTCCAAGGTATTGACTTTGCAACACGCAAAATAGCAAAAATGCTGAAGCCTCAGAAAGTGATCAAACAAGATGGTGACTCATTCTATATCCACACCACTAGCACGTTCAGAGATTATTTGCTTGAATTCAAAGTTGGAGAAGAGTTTGAAGAAGATAATAAAGGCTTGGATAACAGAAAATGCAAGGTAAGAGTGAATATATAAAATCAAGAGGCTGTGACAAAATTAAGATGCCATGATCAATCCAGATACTAGAGTTGAAATTGTTTGAAGAGTAATATTTGTAATGCAATGCAAAGGTAGGAGCCTGACTTATAGACAAGGAGTTTCACTCAGGAGTGGTATTTAGGTCCTCTTTAATCTGGGAAAATGGATGTTGTCTGCAAGTATTTTGCAAAACTGAGAGAGACATGCAGAAAGAGCTTTTTGTTTCCTGTTCCACAGAGCCTAGTTACCTGGGAAAATGACAAACTTGTCTGTGTCCAGACTGGTGAGAAGAAAAACAGGGGCTGGACTCACTGGCTTGAAGGAGATGACCTCCACCTGGTATTGACTTCAAATTTCTACTAATTCTGTCTGTATGACCAAACTAAGATCTCTAATGTGGTCTTGGTGTGCACAAGTCCTCTAGCTCTGCAGTATTTGTAATGGATGATACATAGTGAGCACATTCTGCTTTAAACAACTTCCCTGCTTCACTGCAATGTTAAGCATAAGGTGTTGGCATGGCCAGAGTGGGGCCAAAGCATCTATGCTTATTTTTGGAAGCAGTTCCTTTGATTGCTACACACATCTGTACTCTTGGTTTTTTTGGTAGGAGCTTCGTTGTGAGAATCAAGTGTGCAGACAGGTCTTCAAGAGAGCTTGAAGCTGTGCTGTACTGGCTCCCCCCTGGAGAGACTGCTCTGCACAGGAGAGTACCCATCCTCATGGGCAGGAACTGATTCCTTCTATCTGTTAACCTCAACGGTCTGATGTTTCTGGCTCAGGAAATAAGTCTGCTGTTGCCAGTGTTAAAAATCTGATTTTTGCTAATAAATGCCCCAAACCAAACTAATCTTAAGTACTTGACTTTTGAATGTGTTTTTATAGGAATAAATCCAACCCAAATGAAGTGGTATGGCCTGGTCTCTGGTTAACAGCCTACATTAAGACAAGAAAACCTGCCCATTCTAAAGGGCCATGTCAGTATCAAAGGTAGAGAAGGGATGATAAGCAAGGAAAAAAACAACAAAGGATACAGATTTATTGTGCAAAATGCTTCTCTAAGATGCAGACTAGTAGTTAACTCCACTTGCCTGTATCTTACATGGGTAGTGTGAGGTCCCATACTGTGCCATAGCTGCTTCAATCTCAGCAATGATGAAGTCTAGCTTACCAGAGGAAACCAGCCTGTGGTCAAATCCCAGAGCAGTGAAGATGGGGCTGAGTAATCCATGGGGACTCCAGGCTGCAAAATAAGTGAACACTCTAATGAATGAATGCATGAAAACAATGCTGTTAGTTAAGACTATTTTGCATTCAATTCGTTTAATTAAGTTAAATGTTCTTCTTTATGCAATATTACAGAAGGTCATGGAGAAGGAGGGTTTTTTCTGCTTTATGTGAAGGCACCTAAATGGTGAGTTCAACTTGGTAGTTACAAGTGAAACGAGTTGCTACAGACTGTTGGCAACGCTAACTGTATCAGGAGTGGAAAAAGAGTTTAGCTTTAACTTAGTAACTTAATTACTGCATATGAAAAAAATAATCCCTGACCTTTTGAAACATGAGAAGCACCACCTTTCTGATACTTCTTATCAGTTCAGAATGCTTAAAGCCACCACCAAGGTCAAACAAAATCTGTTCAAGTGTACAGGAGATCAATCTAAAGCAAACCCCTCCAATTACTAAAGGCCTGTGTGACTTTAAGCTAGTTTCCAAAGTAAGGAGAAAATCACTTTACACAGCTAAGGAAATGTGGGAACCAGCAGTAAAACGCCTGGTGTTTGTTCTGTGGATCCTCACAGCGTCTTCCTTCTGGAAGGGGGTCTTTTTCCATTTGTTTGAAAACAAAATTGCTGTTACCGTGTTATTTTAACGGCAGTAACAAATTCGGGCAGCAGCCCTGCTCACATTCATGTTTTAAAACACAGCAGCAGCCACACGGAGGTTTCTGCGCCACTGGATGGCGCTTCTGCAACGTGCTGTGTCTGCATTTGACTTGTAAACTTTTCAAGTGTTAAACATCGCAGATATTCTCAAACCCCGCAGCTTTTAAGCTGTGCCCGCCAGTAAAAGACGCGTGAGAAGCAATACAGAAAGGCAACAGTGATCTGAACTCTGTTAGTACAAAGAGAGGCTCCAAGTAGGAATGAGACAAATACAGCCTTAGAAACCTGAGTAACTAGTAGTGTAATAACTATCAGGCTGCTATTAGGAAGCCCTTACTGATAGAAAGAGAAGAGTTTTTATCAGCAGAGTGATGTTACTTTTTTATTGCTGGTCTGGGAGCAGGCAATGCCATGCAGAACTTGTTCCAGGATGCTCTGGAGATCTTAGGGATGAGAGAAGCTACTCCAGTGACAGAACTGCTTATTCTGATTTCATTTATGTGCAAACCAACCCACACACTTCCATAAAACACAAACTAAACCTCTTGAAACTCATGGGGGGAAAAAGGAACCAAGCAGTTGGGTGTTCTTAAAGTGGGGGAAATAAAGATATTAAGATAACCTTTTCCAAGAAGATGTGAACTTGAATTATAGACCTGAAGGACAAGAACAGAACTCCCCAGAGAAGCACTTGAAAGGTTTTATTCAAAGGTGTTTCAGACCACTTCAATTACCTTAAAAATAAAAAAAAATTCCAAGAAGACAGACACAAAATGAAGCATAATCTAAAAATCAAAGGCAACAATATACATATGTTCTATAAAAAGACCAGCAATATATATTATGACTCAGTTATTTCAAAGATATTTTTTTCCCTTCTGAGCACTTTGGTTAAGTCATCAAAAATATTTTGTTCAAAAAACTTTCAGTCAATACAATACATCAAAGATATATATATATATAAAAACACAGGACTAAACATCTTACCTGCCTCATATATGCATTTAAAAACTCAGATCAATTTTATTGCTATATAATTATTTGCAGTGTGTGTGAAACTATGTCTTAATTGCTCACAGAGACCAGGTTAGTTCCATCTTAACATCCTGTTGTCCAGCTTTTATGGGACTGTGTCACTCCCTGACTCTGCCCTGTGCACACCTGTCTGTTCAGCATTATTATTAGTGACTGGTCATCCTGGCTACAAACCTGCTGATGCAGCTTTCAGTTTGTTTATGCTCTTCTAAATCACAACTTTTAAAAATCCTGTTCTCTTTTGCCTTTGTGTAACTGATTGAACAAGCCAAGCTGGGGGTGGTGACCCTCCAGTGCTCTTACAGCTGATCTGGCTGGTTTGCTCTAGAGCTGAGTTTGGTTTCAGTGGGAGGGAAAAGATGAGAGTCTCACAAAGATACCATTTTGTGATACAACGAAAGAACCGGGCGCAGAAAAGTTTTGTAATAAAGAAAAAACTACTACAGGCTCAAAGTTCACCTAGGAAAGGCCGAGGGGAGTGCTCAGCAGGGTCTCAGTGCCTCGGTGCTCCACTGATGTGTTACAGAGTGCAGCAGTCCGATGGAAGCCCCGGGGATCCTCAATCCCTCCTCACCGAGAAGGGGGGCTGCTCCCCTTCTTCCCTCCCCTCGCAAACCCCTCGCGAACCCCGAGCCGGCTTTCCTTGGATCCCTCACGGAATGACAAGCTCGCCTTCCTTTGGGCCCTCACAGACCCCGAGCCCCTCAGAGATTCCCTCACGGAATGACAAGCCCGCTTTCCTTGGATCCCTCACGAATCCTGAGCCCCCTTTCCTTGGAGCCCTCAGAGACCCCTGAGCCCCCTTTCCTTGGAGCCCTCAGAGACCCCTGAGCCCCCTTTCCTCGGAGCCCTCACGAACCCCCAGCCCCCTTTCCTCGGAGCCCTCACGAACCCCCAGCCCACTTTCCTTGCACCCTCACGGAATGACGAGCCCGCCTTCCTTCGCGTCCTTAGAGCCCTCAGAGATCACTGAGCACCCTTTCTTTCGAGCCCTCAGACCGCTGAGCCCGCCTTCCCTGGACCATTCAGAGCCCCCCGAGCTTTCCTTAAAGCCCTCACAGCCCCCCGAGCTTTCCTTAAAGCCCTCAGAGCCCCCCGAGCTTTCCTTAAAGCCCTCACAGCCCCCCAAGCCAGCTTTCCTCGGACCGCTCACGCATCCCGCCCCCGCCCCCGCCCCTCCCCTCACGGCCCGCCCCGCCCCTCCCCTCCCTCCCGCCCCTCCCCTCCCTCCCGCCGCCATTGGCCGGCCTGGCGCGCGCGCGGCCCCGCCCGGCTGCAGCGGGAGGGCGGTCACGTGACGCCGCCCCCCAAGATGGCGGCGGCCGCCCTGTTGTTTTGATGAATAATCCCTGCGCGGGGCAGCGGCCGCGGGCGGGCGGCGGCCGGGCCTGAGGGGGCACCGCGGCTCGGCGGGGAGCGTGGGGGCATCAGCGCTTCCTCCACCTCCTCCTCCTCCTCCTCCTCCTCCTTCTCCTTCTCCTTCTCCTTCTCCTCCTCGGCAGGGGAGGCGCGGGCGGGCGGGCCGGCCGGGGGCGGCGGCGGCGGCGGTGGTGGTCTCGGGTGGCGGCGGTCGCCCCGGAGATGCCCTTGTGAGGCGGCGCGGGGGGCCGCGGCGGCGGGACAGCGCGGGCTCGGAGCGGCCCCCGGCGGGGCGGAGGATCGCGCCCTCCCTCCGGGCACCATTAAGAGGAAGGCGATGGAGGAGCTGAGCGCGGACGAGGCGAGTGCGCGGGGCCGGGGCCTGAGGGG
>JAWWTY010000052.1:7052931-7169811 GCA_035222235.1 Margarornis squamiger
GGGGGGGGGTGGGCCCGGGGGTGGGGGGCGCCGGGCCGGGCCGGGCCGGGCTGGGCCGGGCTGGGGAGAGGAGGGGGCTGTGCTGGGGGCTCTGCCCTCGCCCCCTGCCCTGCTCGGGGCGTTCCCAGCGCCCCCGCGCTGTCCCCGAGCCGCGGTTCCCCGGCCCGGCCGGGCCGTGCGCTGGGGCTGCTGCTCTCCTGGTTAATTGTTTATTTTCCTCTTCCAGCTGCCAGGTGGCCTTTGTGTGCAGCGTGTCCCCTCGCTGTGCCCAGCGCTGCGCCTTCGTGTGTTCTCTGGGGGTGATCTCAAACACCCAGCCTTTTAACACAGTAATGCACTTAAAATCTCGCTGCCTCAGAGTCTTTGCTGAGCAGCAAGATGGACGTGTTTGTGGCCTTGATATTTAACGTCCTTTCTGCCTCAAACAGCCTTGTCAGTCTTCCAGTGCTTCCTTTGAGCTCCTTTTCTCTATCTGTTCAGAGCCTCTTGCTCTTTCCTTGAAGCCTTGTAGTGTTAAGTTGTAATGGACAAACCTCTGACATGGCATAACCTGAACTGTTTCTTGTTTCTTCCATTTAAAGGGTGGTGTTTTGTTTTGGGTTTTGATATAAACTAAGGTCTTAGGTTTTGCCTGTACATTAGAGGACTTCCAAATGGATTATGTGCTGGTACTGCTCAGGATGTGGGGAGTTTCCCACTGTCCCAGTGTAATGCCCAAATTGTGAAAACTTGAAATCTCCCATACCATTAAAATAATAATTTGATATTAATGTGTGTTGCATGCACATAAAATGTATTGGACCAGCTGCAGTACAGGCTCAGTGCTGTTCTTGTGTTCCAGGGAGGATGAAAGGTGTTCTTTTGGTTCTGTACCATATCTTGTAGTGGGATTGTAGAGCTGGAGTCCCTGGGATGTGCAGTCCATGAAGTTAAAATGTTTTGAATTATGCTGTGTATCATGATTTAGCAATCCTGCTGTGTTGCATCACGATGTAGGAGAAAATGCTTTGTGCTGTTTACTGGATGAACATCCTTGTAGTCTGAAAGCTCTGAGGAATGGAGTGCAGTTCCCACATTGGCAAGGACAGGACAAGGCAGTGGTGTTGTAATTCCTGCGGTGAAAAAGCATCTCCAGTTTTACAGGTGTATTTTGTGAGTACTTTGTTTACATGCAGTTCTTCTCGTTGTTGAACTGCCCTGATGGTGAGGTGTTTTATGATTAATTTCAGAATTATTTAACCTATGGAAGCTTGTTTGTGTCACTGCCTCAGCACTACTGACATCATCAAGCCACTGCATCATGGCTCTGAGGCTGCAGGGCAGGAGTTCTCCAGGGGGGACTTGTCCACCTTTTCTGGCAAAATATTTGCCTCCAGTGACTCAAAATTTTCCATGTCTTGGCCAGTTCAGCAAGGACCAGGCTGGCTGGCCTTTTAGGTGATTGCTTGAGACAATCTTGTATCATTTTCAGAGAGTCACTCTGTCACTTCTTGTTATTAATGGATCCCTCACTGAAAAGTCAGAGCCAAGTCTATTTTAATATTCCTCCACATCTCCACTTTACTGTTATTTGGCGCAGTGGGCCCTGGATCAGACTGTAAGGAGAAATCTCCTAAAATACCTTAGACGGGGCTTTCTTTAGAGTCAACCTTTTTAGCAGGCCATGACTAAAGGTGAAAAAATCACATAATGGAAGTTTAAAGTAATTGCAAGCCTCTTCAGATAGCACTTTCTTCTTATATCAAACCGTAATTAATTATAACACTAACGGATTGCAGTGTGAACGCAAGAGAGATGTATATAATTGACAGTGGCTGTGGGATTATAGGATGTATTTTGGCTTCAAGAAGGTATTTTCCACGGCTGTCAATGGTGTCCCTCACTGACATTTTCTCAGTGTTTGCTTTGTTAAAGCACTAGAAGTTGTCATTCACTACAGACCAGTAAAATTTTTAGGAGGAGAGAAAAGAAGTTTTCTTTTTAATGTGTGAATTTTAGCATGATAGGACAAGATGAGAACAGGGACTGCACAGAAAGAAAGCAGAACCAAGCTGAATGTGGCATAAAGTGGGAAAGAATGAGGTGAATTTATCATCTTCCAATATATATGTGATTTTTGAGTAGCATTTCTTAAACCAGTTTAAAGTACTCCAATGAATAAAGGAAAAATAAAGTTATCCATTCAAGTTACTCTTTATTGCACAGATTTGGGACTGTTCTATGGTTATGGTAGAATAAGGAAATTCTTTAGTCTCAAATTCAGCTAGCACTAAAGCAGAAACTGATACAGAAAAGTGTGTGAGCCTGAGGGACCTGTAAAGGTGCAGCATTGCTGGTTGTATCTTTATTGGCCTGCTGCAGAATTGAATTATCAGTTAACCAGCTTTAACAGGGTGCTATTTTTACTCTTTGCTGTGGTGCATCCAGATAACAGCTTTTAAGAAGTCCACTAAGATCAAAAATGTATTTCTGAAAACTGCTATTCAGAGGCATAGTCCAGATGTGCCTAGCAAAGGCTACTAGTTAAAAATCAATGTGCTCTTTCCATTCAACCAATTATATTTATTTTTTAATTCAGATTTTAAACTGTGTGTTGTGGAGCTGTGCTCTGTAGGGAAGGTGGGCTGTTGGGTAAGTGACACAGAACAGCTTTGTCATATGTCGCTGTTGCAGGTATTTATTGCTGAAATTAAGGGCTGGGGATTATTCCAACACCCTAAACTTCCCTATGAAAATATTAAAAACCCCAGCTATGTGCTGCTTTGTGGTAATCTGGGGAGTCCTTCAGTCCAAGCTGGGAACAGGTCGCTTGGCACTCCCACAGTTGTGACCTGTTATGTGAAGGCAACACCTTGGGGTCTCCTTTGTGCCTTGTGTTGTTTTTGGAGCCCGTGTTGTACCCTCAGCATAAAGCCCATCTCCTTCCTCTGTGCTGTTCACTCTGAAGACACAGGGGATTCATTGGATGGGATGTGTCCACCCATTTTATGCTTTTTGTATTTTCAAACTTATTTTTCAGCCTGTACGTTTACCTTTCTAGAGTGGTATCTTTGGTTCTCCCCTCCCCCCCTTTTTTTAATTTGCTTAAAACTTCCTAATCTTCAGATCAAACTTCAGATTCCCATGATAATTTTGTGTAAACCTAAAGGAATATGACAGCTCAGGGTATCCAAGAACCAGCTCTGGTCCTTTATTTGCTCAGTGTACCCTCAGTTGTGAAAGCTGTCTCTGTCAGTGGAAAAAGTATTCAGAGTTTATTTATATTTTAGTGTTACTTTGTTCTGCAGTAAGGAAGGTAAATATAATTACCATCCTTAAGGGGGTAGGGAAGAATATTCTCTTAGTTTCAATTGCAGTGTCTTACCTGAAAGTAGCTCAGTGTCTGTGCACAGTTCTTGTTCCAGGCAGTTTCAGACAGTTTTCAGGGCAGGTTACACTCTGGGGGTTGGTCCCACAGAAAGCTGGGTGGTTCATGGCCTGAGAGTGACAAATACAAGGCAGAAGGTTTGTCCTGGTGCCCTCCTGTCTGAGCAGTGCTGATTGCAGTTGGGTTTGCTGAAACTTGGGCATTGATCTGGCCCAGCACTGTAGGGGAAGGAATGCTGAGTGCCACAAGTGACCTCAATTTTCTGCCTGGAACTGGGAGATGATGGAGAGGTGACCTTGTTTGAGTAATCAATGTTGGGCTGGACTTGAGAATAAATTGATAAATATATTGGTTATTATCTCTACCTTTTTGTCCTCACATATCTCCTTCCTAATACCATATCTGGGACTTGCTAGCAAGGATGACTGAACAGTTGTGGAAGAGTTTCACCTCACATTAATTACATAAAAAGCAAGAACCATCCATCTTCATCTCTCTCCTTCAGACACTGCTGTATATATGGAATCTTTGTGTGTGTATTTGTATTTTTTCCATTCCTGCCTGTATGTGAAATGCATAGTTATGGGTCTGCTTAAGGGAGAGGAAAGAGCTGTTAAAATTTCAAATCAAACCCCCAATTCAAAGAGGTAATTTGTCTGGGTTGTTTTACTAATGCTATTTTTTGGTATTTGGTGAGCTGTGAACACTTCATTTGGATTCAGCAGGAGTGAAAGCAGATATGGGGACGTGTAGCTGAGATTTTATCAGTTATACCTCTGGGGGCCGAGGTAGTTCTGTAATTTTCCCAGATAAACAGGTGGATGAAGAGCTGAAAAATGAAGCTGTAAGGTAAAAGTGGAGAGAAACCCTAATATGTATCACTTTTACTTAAGGCAAAGCTGAACGCTTCATTTACGCTCCCCTATATGAGCTCCCCTATTTTGCTTGACAAGGGGGAAGGATTAAGAGATTCTATTCATAGATTTGGGCTTTTTTGGGTGTTAAATTAAAACAAGAATCCTAGCTGCCTTCCATGTTCCTGTGGTGACACCTGTCGTGGAGGGAGATGTAGTTGCAGACACTGTTTTCCCACAGTTTTTGAAGTCTGATTTAATTTGATCTGTTTTTCTTCCTGTTGGAGTAGGTTTCACAGGCCATTAAATGGTACAGGAATGCAGCGTAGACATTGACTTGACACAAATCTTTTGTTCAGGCTTTCACTTGCTTGGCAGTTCTTTAGGATTATGAGCAGAAATGAAAACTGTTAAGTTGTGTGCAATGCTTGACTGTCATAATACAAAGAGAATAACAGGAATTGTTCATTTTTGCAGGGAGCTGACACCCTCAAATATGATACTTTTGTTTTGGGCCTATTTCAAGGTGAAGATGTAAGCTTTGGGAACTGATCCTGTTTTTCATCTATGAGAAACCTGAAGCACTTAAAAACTGAGTTTTATTAAGTTTTATTTTGTCCATTTAGTCCTCATGTATAATCTTAGTGTTCTGTGATCAAGTACCATTTTTAATAGATTCATACAGTTTTCTGAAGCTGGATTTTGAAGGCAGGTGTTTCTCTGTCTTAAAAGTAATGTACAAAGCCTGCTTTTTAGATTCTATGTGGTGGAATGTCTCTAGGTGATGAATGTTTTTTATTCTGTCTTTGCTTCCCAAGGTGTTTCTGCCCAGCACAGGAGTTGTGTGTTTTTGGTGTTGCAGTTCTCTTTGGGGTTAACTGGGACAGTTAACTGGTCTGGAATAACTTCCAACTGGCCCTTCTTTAGTCTGGGTGTGTTGGTACAATGTGGTGTGAAGTTAAAGCAAAGGTCACATCCGTATTGTCCCTTTTATCACACTAATGCAGTTTGTCAAATGGCAGAATAAATGAGGAGCAGTGCTGCAGGGTTGGAGGTTGGTGAGCAGTGAATGTTAAACGTGTCTTACACAACCCTGGAGGGGCAAGCACAGCCTTCTCCTGTGCAAATGGTTTCCCAAGGCAGCAAACACACACAGTGCTAGCATCGAGGGCATTGTCGTGTTGTGACACAGCACAGAGGAACAGCAGTGAGCCCACTGAGCAGGTAACAGGGAAAGCTTCAATATTTGCCTTTCCAGGAGTCAATACTCTGCTGGGAGGGAGGGCAAAGGGCGGCCTGGGGAGTGTGTGCAGATGTGGGTGCAGCCAAAGGTGTTAATTCAGTTTATTCTCTGTCCCAGTGCAGGTGCAGCCAGAGGTGCTCACATGGTGTCCCTGTCCCTGTCCCTGTGCAGGTGCAGCCAGAGGTGCTCACATGGTGTGTGCTCTGTCCCTGTCCCTGTGCAGGTGCAGCCAGAGGTGCTCACATGGTGTGTCTGTCCCTGTCCCGGTGCAGGTGCAGCCAGAGGTGCTCACATGGTGTCCCTGTCCCTGTGCAGGTGCAGCCAGAGGTGCTCACATGGTGTGTCTGTCCCTGTCCCTGTGCAGGTGCAGCCAGAGGTGCTCACATGGTGTGTCTCTGTCCCTGTCCCCCTGCAGATCCGTCGGAGGCGCCTGGCACGGCTGGCAGGAGGGTCCTTGTCCCAGCCCTCCACCCCACTGACGTCCCCGCAGAGGGAGACCCCGCCGGGGCCGCCCGTGGTGGCAGCAGCGCCGGGGCCCTCGCACAGCCTGGGCCTCAACGTGCACAGCATGACTCCAGCTACCTCTCCCATCGGGGCATCAGGTAGGCTGTCCTCCTTCACATCCGTCACACACCTCCTTCTGCTCAGAACATGCACTGCTCTGGTGCTGTTTCTGCTGTTCAACAAAGTAGCTCTCAGAACCCTTATAAAATAGTGATACAACATACTTCTCATTTTCATTTTCCAAGGAATAAACGGTTTTCCCTTTATTCCACTTACAGTTGTTTTCCAGGTCTAAGTAAGCTCATGGCATTTAAAATATGGGTTACCAAAGCGTGAAGAACTTGTGATATAGTTTAATATTGCACAATATTATGGAAAAGATCTGTCAAGGAGAGAGGAAAAATCCCTTTTCAGTCTTGCAGCACAGTTTTTATTGATTGGTTTCGAGGTCCATTTTAGCAATCGGTCCCAAGTTCATTTTTGATCTTTAATTACGAGCATTCGGCACAATTAAAAATAGCAGGTTGTGACTGTGCATTGTCAATGCAAGAATGAAGTGTTTGCTTTCTGCTTTGTATTACTTTGCCAGTCTATTTACTGGAGTGAATACAAGCAGAATGCTTACAAATGGTATTTATTTCAGAAGACGCAAATAAGAGCTGATGTGTTAAAATCAGACAAATGCAGCAAGCAGGAGTTGGGAGGGTTGCTCTACACAGAGGTGAAGACAATATTCTTATATTTATACAACATCTGACCTAAAAAAATTAATTTTTATTTCAAGTTGTCTTTGTTTCTGAAAATTAGAAGTCACATTTGCCAGTATTACGGTCTTTATCTGAAAAGTTGAATTGTTTTGCCTCTTGTGTTTCTTAGTGAAGAGGTTCACAAAACCAACCACAAAACAAATGTCAGCATTGTTCTAACCAGGTTTTCAATATGATTTCTAATAATTTGATACAAATAACATTTTTCCCAATGTTCCTTGATTGGCTTGCAGAGTTCTTCATCATTTAGCTATTTGCTCTCTAAAATGTTATGTTTTTCCTTTTGGCAAGTAGTGTATTTTGCAAGCTTAAATCTTGTAGTTTAATTACAGTGCTGTTCAGAAATACCTAGGAGTGACTCTTTCCTGCTTGTTTTGTTGCCTTGCATCCAAAGCAGGACAGAGAAAAGCTGTCAAAAGCTTTTCCTGAGACAATCTCATTGCAGAGGGAATTTAACACTTTGTATTGTCCCCATGATTACAGGCAGCAACCCAGAAGCAGAGGTGACTTCTTTTTAAGAACAGTTCAGAGTTCACTCACTGTGTTCCCTCAGCCTGTGGTTGCATGGCTATTTTAATCCATCTTAGGCCTCACTCTTGCTGAAAGGAGTATTTCTTGCTCTGCTGTCTGTAGCAACTCTGTGGTGAGGTGGGTCATGGACTTAATCCAGGGGAAAACTAACCCAGGAAAAATAAATGTTTAGTTTTCAAATAGGTGAGATCCTGATCCCTCCTAGTGCACAACTGGCTAAACAACAATGCCAACAGAGCAGGGGGTGTGGGAACGTGCACCTGAAGGGGGAAGTGTCCAGGTGGTGGCAGGCAGACTTGTCATGGTTTGAAGTGGTGGGATGGTGAAGATCTTGGAGATTTGTTTTTTAAGTCCATCTGGGCAGTACCTGACTGTACAGAGCAGATTGGCTGATGGCCAGAAGCAGAAGGTACAATTTTTGCTTCCTACAGTGCCTTCCTTGCAGCTAGTTAATAATGTGTGCCTTTTCCACACCGGGGTGAGGGCTATGGTTAAACTGGGGGATGGATCAGGAACAAAGATTATCTGCTGTGTTTATGTAGCATAAATGAGGACTCAGCTAATGCTGTGTGGTTTGCAGCAGTTCCTTTCAGCAGCATAAAGTGACTGCAGAGGATTTTAATTCATTTGGACATACAGAGCAGCCCCAGCAGAATGGTGTCCTTGTAAGCATCCATTGTTCTCAAGAATTGCCTGTCATGGTGAGATCAGACTTAGGCACCAATTTAATGGAAAATAGGATCATTATTTTGTATGTATTTTGAAAATATTTTGTAGAACCTAAAACAGGGTATCAGTGACAACAGGGACTTAGGTGTCAGGTATCTCACTGTGTACCTGATCCAGCAAAGTACAGATGCAAGCAGATTCTGGAAAATTTGTGTGAAAAGGTGGTAGGACTGAGGAGGCTTGTTAATGAGAGCTGCAGCATCACTGTTAAAGTACATTTTTGTGGCAGTGAGAGTCAGACCCCAAGGGAATGCAGAACAATGCAGTCCTTTGCCCTGGTAAGCCATGTTTGCCCTGGTCTCTTTATCCACTGACTTATCCAGATTTTCTTTGGGAAGAGGGAGGAGGAGAGATGAAGAACTCAAGATATGTTGTCCCTTTTAAATGGATGATGTACTGAAGTAAAACAAGAATGTAACTTCAGTATCTTATATCAGCTGCATGCTGGAATTGCCTGCTGCCCTCAGCCTTCCCGTGTCACTGGCAGTGTAGTGCTCTGGGTGTTATCCCTGGGGAATCTGCATCATTGCAGTTCTGCTCCTGAGAGTTGCTTTTATTTAACCTGACTGACCTGGGCAGCTCAGGCACTACCCTTGGCATTTGGATACCCTTGGTGCTGTGGAGAGGTGGTACTGAGCTCTGGGGCTCACTGTCAGAGCTGCACCACCAGAATCCCAGGACTGCAGGAAGCAGGCCTTTAGAACTGAAATTGAGGGGGTTTCTTGACTTTTTCTTGCTACCTGGCTGAAACCTCTTGCAGACTTTTAATATTGGCAAATAGGTGGTTAAGTGAAACCTAACATTCCTTGGAGGATCTTGGTTCTTGTCCCCATTCTTCTTTTCACACAGAACACCCAATGGGCTCAAAAATGTTGTGTGAATGTTGCTTATGAATGGTAATACCCAGCTATGGCCCTACAGTTACTCACCAGTAACTCTTGTTGTTGAATGCAGGGCTTGTTCTGCTTTATTTGGAGTTACAGATATAACTTTCCTCCTACTGTGCTGGTGTCTAACACTTCTCTGGAGAAGTGTCCCTTGCAGAGGGAACCCATCTGTTCATACCCTGACACACATCAGCCCTCCTCCAAAGTCAGGATGGTGGTGTTACACTTGGTACATGTTGGTAGGACTTCTTGGATGCCTATTTTATTCTTGTACAGAAGGAAAAGTACTGATAATTTCCCTGTAAATTGTGGGAGTATGTGTGTCCTGTATCCTCACCCAAGTTAACTCCATTGAAACGGCCCAGTGGGAAGTTCTGTTCTGATAGGACAGAGCTTAGAGGGCTTTGACAAGATCTGAAGGTAATAAACAGAGCAACCTTATAAAAGATCAGTTTTTATGGGAGTGAATCTCTGAGCTCTTCCTGGATGCAAATTTAGCTTTGTTCTCTGTGTGTAATGCAGGTGAGCATTCCTATGTTGCTGCTGCAGGGGGAGGTAGCTAATGTGAATATTATTAAACTGTGAATGTTATTAACATTTATTTCCTAATGCATTGCTAAGAACACTTAAGAGTTGGATTGAAAAACAGTATTTACACTCCTTTTGCATCCAAATAACATGTGGTGCCTTCTGACCTCTGTAGTAACACCCTGGTGCTGCCTTTTCTGTAGGAGTAGCCCACCGAAGCCAGAGCAGTGAAGGAGTGAGTTCCCTCAGCAGTTCTCCATCCAACAGCCTTGAAACCCAGTCTCAGTCTCTCTCTCGGTCTCAGAGCATGGATATTGACAGTGTCTCCTGTGAGAAAAGGTAACAAAAGCAGCTTGTAAAAGCCAGCAAACATTGCACAGTCCTGATGGTCAAAGCTGTTACCTGGACAAGGCTCTGCCCTTTCTCCCTCCCAGCTGTGTTGATGTAGTAGGGCTTAATGCATAAAACTCACACACTGCTTAGACCACTGTAATGCTTTTTCTAGTCTGGCTTTAATGGGAATTCCTGACCTACAGTGGTAAAAGACACTAAGTGATGAGTGTGTCTGGTGGGGATAATTCAGCTACTCTCTTTAAAAAAGGAAAGGTTATGGGATGTGATGTGATGGCTATGTATTGCCTGCTAAAGGAATTAAAATTCTTGAACTCAAGATAAATGTAATACGAGAAGCATTTACGAACCAGTGATTTTAATTACTGTTTGTGCATTGGGTTCTCTGCTGCTTCTACTTAAGGGGACACTCCTTCAGTCAGCATCTTCCAAGGACTGTCTGCAGCTTGCCACAAGTTAACAGGCTTCTCTCATGTCCCCTTGCAGTATGTCCCAGGTAGATGTGGATTCAGGAATTGAAAACATGGAGGTCGATGAGAACGATCGCAGAGAGAAGCGGAGTCTGACGGACAAGGTCAGTGTGGTTTGGATGAGGCTGGAGCAGGGATGAGCTCAGCCCTCTCCATAGCTTGAACATGTGCTTTGGAGAGGATGGAACCAGCCCTTAGAAGTCATCTGTAAACAATTTCTTCACTGCTTTTTCTCATTAAAATCTGTGCAAAGGAAAAACAAGTCAAAACTTCCAGTGTCAAAGCTGCTTTTTGATGCCCCAGATTGGGCATCAAAAAATTGTATTTGAAAGCCCTGAAGAAAATGTTTTGTTCTCTATCCCACAACAAAGTGAACTATTAATGCCCACATCTATTTTTTAATACACAGTAGGTCTGAAGAACCCTTTCTTAAGAGACTTTGAGGATTGTTGCCTTGTATTTGTACAGCACTTGGCAGTCTACTCCCAAAGTGCTGCTTCAGATGTTATGTGTGCTGGAGTAATGCTGTGTAATAAGGTTTTCCTCAGATATTGTAAGAAAATACATAAGAAGATTTAGCTATCTAGGTTTAGAGAGCTGGTAGAACCCTTTAAAGTAGAAAGAAAAAGAAAGCAAGTACAAAGCTCTAATCCACTCCTGGAATTGTCCTCTTTGTCATTTGATTTTAAGGCCCATGTGAAATAGAGCCATAAAGAAACGGGACATCAGTGGAGTGGAGAGGAGTTTCTCCAGCAGTCCTTGCAGTGCTCATTAGGTGTCTGTGTTTATTCCTGCACTGTCAATAGTAAGGTCTGTTGGTAAAAGCCTGGCCTAAAGCCACAGAGCAGTGACCTGCCTCAGACTCCTTCCCAGCCATTCCGGGCACTGGGACAGCCTGCAGTGCCTGCTGGGGGATAAACAGCCTGCAGCCAGGGACAGCCTTCCAGGGGTGGGGTGGGGAGCCATCCTGAGCCTCCAGTTTAACAGAAATAGGGGAGATTTTTAGTGGCAACCTTGGTTTTCTTCAACCTGTGTTTAGTTCTTCCTCATTGACTTATTTTTTCTAAAGGAAGAGAGTATTACTGTCTCAAGCAGTAAGATACACAGCAGGGCAAGGTGCACTATTATTAGTCAAATATCAGAAGGGTTTTTTAGGTCTGGGGAATATGTACAGCTCTCAAAGGAGAACTCTTGCAGTGAAACAGCCTCCAAGCCAAAACTGCAAAGCCATGGAGCTGAATTGTCTGCTGTGGTAGAAGAGGGGAGGGGAGGGCAGAGTTACGGTACTGGCTTGTCATGTATGTTCTGGAAGTGTTTTTAAAGGCCACCTCTCCTCACACTGTGGAGGTCATCACTTCAGCTGTTCCTGTTTGCTCCAGCATTTTTCAGGTGCACACTCAAAGCTGCTTTAGGATTGCAAGAGCCCTGCCCTGGAACCTTGGGGGTACATTCTGTGTGGGAGCGTTCTTGTTAGAGAAACTAGTTTTTCATTTTGAGCACAGTTTCCATCACATTCCTTTTGTGGAAGAAAGGGGAACAAGGCAAATTCCTGAGCCTTTAGTCCTGTCCTGAGTTCATTCAGGTGAAAGATGTCTCTATTTTGGTCAAGATTTGAAGGCAGGAAAGACTTGGGGAAGTTTGAGTCTTCCTGTCCTTTCATTTTTACAAGGAACTCAAAAAATGACTGGATGATGAAAATTTGAATTCCCAGTTAATTCCTTAAAGCAGACATCATGGGTATCTTGGTTACCATTTCCCTTCTTAGTATAGAGTTTTCAAATGTGTTTTGGGAGTTCTGCTGGATTTGGGTATTTCTGCTGCATCTTTTCTGCATCCTTTGTGTGTCTTCAGGTGTTTTTTCCAAATTTTGTGAAATGTGTCAATATTCCTTGGTAAGGATACAAAATCTGCCATTAAGATTTAGGCTGAAGCCATTTAAAGGAGGTCCCTACCTGGTTGTGACTTGACTAACACAACTGCAAAGAAGGTGTTGATTTGGTTTTGTTGCCCCCCAGGAGCCTCTGTCTGGGTCAGAAGTGTCTGAGGAACAAGCTTTGCAGCTGGTCTGTAAGATCTTCAGGGTCTCCTGGAAGGAGCGAGACAGAGACGTGATCTTCCTCAACTCCCTCTCTGCCCAGTTCAAGCAGAACCCAAAGGAAGGTGGGCACCTGAGCAGCTGCCACTGCTGGGGGTGGTTTCACTGCAGTGGCACGTTCCCATCTCTTTGTTCCACCTTCTTCTCCCTTTGCTGCAAGGCCAGAGCCACCTACATGTGGTCTTTGCTCAGTTTGAGCGTCTGCTGTCAGCAGACGTGGCAGGAGATGGAGTCCTGGAGCAGGGACATGGGATTGATGGGTTGTAGCTCCTGTTTCACTCTGCTCTTGTTGGTTATGTTTTGTCATCAAACTAATTTGCTCACCCAGGATTGCTGGTTGTATTTATTTTATTCAGAAACCTCTTACTGAATTAATGCATTGTCTTGCATCATAACAGGCATCCAGCAGTTAATATGATAAGCCAAGAATTCCTGATTATTTAGTATAACTATGTTTTCTATGTTAGCTGTGGGATAAGACCAAATGAAAAATGGTTAGTCTATGTGTGGGGTGTGTATGCATGGGGTTTTTTTCCTTTCTTTATGACACAACTCGCCCAACTCAACAGCAGGGTGGGAAAAGATGAGTGGAACGTGCAAGATGACTTTAATAACCACCAGTAGCAGCATTAGGTCATCTTTGATTTTCTGCATTTTCCATTGAAAGCTGTATTTTTGTGTAGCTGTAATTCCAGAACCTAGTTAATACAGACAGAGTGTTAATTATAGATGTGTCAGTGTGTTGTTTTTGCCAAAAGCAGCACTTAATTCACAGAAGTCTCTTTCTGTCCTTTTTAGCTGAATTCTCTGCTAATGTTTACATCTCTTGACTAATGTGTAGCTGAAGACAGAGATGAGGACACTGACTCTCTTCTTCTTAACAGTGTTTTCAGATTTTAAGGACTTGATTGGGCAGATTTTGATGGAAGTGCTGATGATGTCCACCCAGGCGAGGGATGAAAACCCCTTTGCCAGCCTGACAGCTACATCCCAACCCATTGCTGCAGCCGCCCGCTCTCCCGACAGAAGCCTCATCCTAAACATGGGCTCCAACCCAGGAAGCAGCCCCATGTTCTGTAATGTGGGCTCCTTTGGTTCCAGTTCCTTGTCCAGGTGACTTCTGATTATAACTGAGTGCTGCTTTCACTTGAATATTGATTGGTAGACTAGAAGAGAGAGGGGCGTAGAAGTGTCCCAAGAACCGTAAATAGAATCGATTTTTAAAGTTTTTCCACTCTTTTTCTTGTGAATGTCCCTCCATTTCACCATTTTTGATTACACTGCCATGGCTAGAAGTGTATTTGATAGATCCAAGCCATGTAACTGTTTCCTGCTGAGGAGTGTCCCCAACCTGGATCACGAAGTGACTCTTAAAAGTGTGTAGGTTGTGACGTAGTTTTATTCAACAACAGTAGAAAGGAATAATGTGTGTGAGCTGCAGAAATGTTGCTGAAGAGTCATCAGAAGGGCAAGGACTTCTCTTGCTCATTTTATCTTTTTCGCTCTTTTTCTGCATATCCTAAATCATTGCTTTTTTTTTTTTTCTTTTTCCCCTGTAACTGGTTTAGTCTCTATGGGACTAGTCCAGCTCCTCCTACCAATTTCACAAGCTATGTACCAATGACTGGTTCATCTCTTGCCCCACCAGCCAGTTCAGTTGCCAGCACAGCTGTGCCTCCCCCTCCTGTCAGCTCTCACCTCACAGCGACCAGCCCCTCCTGGACACAGCCGCCTTCTCCGAGGTACCGGCCATACACTGTGGCCCATCCTGGAGGCTTTTCCGCTTCTTCCACCCCACGTTCCTTGAACATTTCCATCCCATCTAGTTCACCAAGCCCTCCAGCCATGGCTGCTAGCCCTGCAGCCATGCCAGTCATCACATCCAGACAGAGGCCCCCAGCCACGGGCCCACCTTTGGTTCCGGCTTCTCCCGGTGCCTGGCGCAGGCGTCCCTCCCTGCAGAGCAGGATCCCTCCTAGGTATTTCCCCAGGCCCGTGTTTGGTGTGTGCTGTGCAGTTTGGAAGAGCTGCTGTGTGTGCTGAGCTCACCCTACTCACCCCGAGCTGAGTTCTGTGTTTGGGTTTGCTCTAATGCCTTGACTTGCTAACCAGCTGTCTGTGCCAAAGTGCTCAACCTGCTTCTGCGGTGTCTCAGGTGTGATGTGATCCCTTCAAAAGTGGCAATATGGTTTTAATTTCCTGCCCTTCAAACCTCCATTCCAGCTGAACTGTGAGCTTCCCTTTCAGTCGCTGCTGCTGGACAGTAAACCAAACAAACCCCCTGCTCTGCAATCAGTTTTGTCAGTAGGGCTTTAGTGAATTTGTTGAAAGCTGTTCCTTGCTGGACTGGGTTAGGTCTGATTCCCTGGTGCACAGATTTAAATTACAGATCAGCCTATTTCAGAGTGTCATGCCAAGTACCACTGCATTTCCTCTGTTGGCTGCTCCTGGAATCCCTTGTCCCTGCAGGAGGGAGAAATGAGCACACAAGGTTTTCAGACCATTGCTTTAAAGTTCACTGGCTTAGAATTGTAATATTGTTCAGTCGTGTCTAATCATTCCACTTCAGCCATAATTTTCATTGGGTCTCAAAAATTCTTTTTCAATTTCTGGGTTGTAAATGTGTGGTGGTTTTGATACCTGAATAGCTCGTGGGAGTGTAACAGAGCATGTTAGTATGGCATTGGTTTTACTAACATGGAGTTACCCATTGTCTGCATGCTTACAGAAGATGATTTTTGACAGACTTAAAATGAAAAGCTACCATTTACTCTTTCTTCTGGCTTGAAAAAATCTGATGGCCTTTTCCATTTTTGTTGTGGTAGTTTATACGAGAACCCTTTCTCCCTCCTCCTTCTTGCCGTTTCTGATGTGTCTGAGGACAGTAGTGATGAAGAAAATGAAGATGATGATTTTTCTTGTGTCCAGTTTGGGTCCAGGTATCTGAGAAAGAGAATGTAACCTGCATGTTTGGTTGGTTAGGAACTAACAGTCTGTGTAGTGTCAAGTCCTCTTCAAAGCACTGCGGGGAAGGACGTGACTTGGCTGCCTGGTGAGGATGGTGCATAAACACATGTAATGAGGGCAGTTAGTCAGCTCTTTTTTGAAGAGGTGACTAAGGTAAATGTTAATAATTCTGGCTTTTAGGCCTAATGAGCATGGCTCCTGCAGGGCTGCTTGAGGGGAGCTCCTCACTGGCTGTATGAGTAGAAGGAATAGCATTTGCCCATGGCTGTAATTTTAAATCCCTGGTACATGTTTTCCTATGAAAAACTGGAAGAAGGGGGCAAAGGTTAGCATGTAGGAAAAGACACGGTGGCAAATAACCAGCTGGTGCAAACAGGGTGACTTTGAAGATTCACTGCTGCTGGACAGCTGAGGATCACTCCTTTAGCCTGTGACAAAATACTCCTGGAAGCTCAAACTGTAGTGGAGGCTGATGTAGCTGGGACAGCCACAAAAGGAGGGGCAAGAATTGACTACTTCACTGTAACACAGATTTGTGAATTGTATAGCAAAGCCCTTTCGTTTCTGTGACATCAAGATACGTGGAAACAAAGTGAGAATTGCTCTTGGTGAGATGTGTGGTGGAGCTGGCCAGGTACTGTGCAGAAACCTGCAGCACACTGGGTATGCCAGGGGAAAAAGAGCTCTTGGAAACAGGAGTGCAGGGTGAGATCTCTGGTTTTCTGTTCCATTGCGGAGTAATCCTTCAGTGTCTCTGCTCATACAGAAGTATTTTCCTAGAGAAACGCTACAGCCACTGGGACCTGCAACACCTTCCAAGCAGCATCTCCTCTTTTCCATCCCACTCAGATTTCAGGAGAGTGAACTGATAACACGGGTGTGGGGGGTTTGTGGAGGTGGAATTTAAGGCTGTTTTCCCCCACTGTTGTGTTTAATTTCTCTCCTGTTGGCGATTGAATCCAAACGTTGGATTGAGTTGCCAAGCTTTGGATAGGATTTCTGCTGTGCTTCTGGGGTTTTAGTTTGTTTATTCTGTCCTGGCATTTTGCAGACAGCAGTTAGTTGTTAGTTAAATTATAAACACAGTGGCTGTACAATTATGCAACAGCTTGCATTTTGAAAACACCAAGGCATTCAATACGTGTGTGAAGGATGTAGGAGCTTTGTGTTAGAATAATTTGAGTTGCTGCTGCAGTGAAATCATTAATAGAATTACTAACTGTAGAACTAGTAGGTTTTCATATAAATTTACATTCTTCAAAGAGTATTTTTAAGTTGAATGTGAGAAGTCAAGAGGTTTAAAAGAGAGACTATAGGAAAAAACATCATAATTTTGTGGTTAGTGAGCACTGTTTCAATAGAGCTGTGTTTTACATGGATTAGTTTTAATTGAATAACTGGAAACATCTCTCTGCAAACAGAGATTGCTGCTATTAGAATGTTGTGTTTCTTACCATGCTGGGCTAGCAGATGCTGAGCAGTAATAACCTTTCCCTGATTTATTGGTTGGACTGCAGATTTGCACAACAGATTTGTACAGCTCGATTATAAGAATGTAAATTATTTTACAGTTTAAAGGAAATTCCAGTTTTGACAGGTTGTAGGTTTAAACATGATTTTTAGAAAGCTGCACTTAAGGAAACAAATACTCTTATTTTCCACTTTAAGATCTGGGGCTTATAAATTGGTCTTCATTTAAATCCACTCTGGGTGTACACAGACTTTTCTTTGAGAATTGCAGCATACCATCCACATAATTGCTATTTTTAAAATTTCATTTCCATGAAGTGAATATATCATGTCTTAATTCTCTTCTGCAAAATGAGGATTTTGCTTCTAATTAGCTTTGCCAAGCTGTTGTGTAGAGAAGAATTCTGTTGAGATAACAAGTCTGAGATTGAGAGTTGTGGGGCTGTTCTCACTTGTGTTCCATTTCTCTCTCCTCTAAGGATGGTTTTGGTTTTGTGGGTTCAGTTTTGTGTTTACAATATCAGTGGGCTTTCCCCCCCTTAAAGGCTGTGCTACTTAATGAGATGGTGTGTTTTACTGTGAGGGGACTGAAATGATCTGAGTTGCAATGAAATGCTCCTGAATGTGGGAGCGTCAGAAGGAACAGTGGGTTGGATGTGTTGCCTCCTGGTTTTATTTATTCTGCTTGCCTGGATGGAGCACATGAAGTGTCTGTCAGCTCAGACCTCTCCTGGGCAGTGCCAGGGAGGCTCCTGCCCTCCAGGGCTTGGTGCTCTTCACAGAATTTGGACATTTCTGCCATGTTTAGTGTCACAAGTGGAGCCTGTGCAGAGGCTGCACCACGGCGTGGAAGTGTTGGGGTGTCCGAGTGTCCCAACAGTTCTGTCAGGTAGAGCTCAAACCCTGGTCCTTTTTGGTGTTGCCAGGTGAGAATTCAGAGGTTCACTGATTCCCACTGAAGGTATGCACCTCGTTGCTGTCTTTCAGCCCTTAGTTAGTAACAGAGAGAGTGCTCAGGCACGGGAAGGGGCTGCCCAGGGACGTGGTGCAGTCACTGTCCCTGGAGGGGTTTCAGGAGAGACTGGACGTGGCCCTGAGTGCCTGGTCTGGCTGACATGGTGCTGTTGGGCCATGGGTTGGACTCTGATCTCAGAGGTCTCTCCAGCCCTGCTGATTCTGGGATTCTGTGATAAGGTACTTGATTTTTCAGTCGTGTTTCAGCTCTGAACTTGAGGGCTGGACAAACTGGTCCATGGAGAGCCCCTCACAGCTCCCAGAGCCCCCTGACTGGTGGGCCACGTGTGAGATGGGGTGGAGTGCTCAGAGCACTGGCAGAGGAAGAGCTGGAGAATTGTTTGATGGTGCACAAGTGAAGAACTGTCCCTAATGCCTTGTTTCTGCTTTCTGTGTGTTTTAAAGTATGGGAGGCTCTGGCAGCTCCAGCGTTTCCGATTCCTGCAGTGACCACTTCACCATTGAAAATTGCAAGGAGACAGAGATGCTGAACTACCTCATTGAGTGTTTTGACAGAGTTGGAATAGAGGAGAGGAAAGCACCAAAGGTACATTTCACATGAGTGAAGTTGTGTCACTGCTGCCACAGACACTCCTCTTACTCCTTGTGGGGAAGGATGGTGGGAGTTGAGAGTTTCTTCTTCACGGCTTTGTTGTAGAAATAGATTTATAGAATTTATTAGGTCTTGTTAATTCATCATATTTGAATCACATATATATTTTTTATCTCTTAGATAAGAACTGTTAGGAAATGGTCCTTCCCCTTTTGATCTACTGCATTTTATTCAAGTTTATTCCATGTAAAACATATTTTTGTGGGACCAGCTCCCTGTCAGTGTTCTATATTCTGCTTTAAGCTTTTCCTTCTGGGGAAAAAAACAACCCACCAACACTCCTTGTCTATAATCTGGCAGGTTTTTAGCTGGAGTAGTGCTAAACTTAGTTTGCATATTACATTTATACTGCACAAATAAAGAAATTTGTCATTTTGCTTGTCTGTTCTGCACCCAAATCCTGGTTTGTCCTAAAATGCAGTTGTTTTTCTTAGATGTGTAGCCAGCCAACAGTTAGCCAGTTACTGAGCAACATCCGCTCCCAGTGCATTTCTCACGCTGCTTTGGTGCTACAGGGATCCTTAACCCAACCAAGGTAAATAAAGCTGGTGCTAATCAGGAGAGACTGTTCCAGCCTTCTTTCCTAATTCTGGGGATTAGATAAGAAAACTTAGTCAGTTGTTAGAGCAGGATATTTATGTGCCAGAGGGATAGTTCGGTGCTTCACGATTGATGTGTTGGTGGAAAGGAGTTTGAGTGTTTTGTAATCGTGTCTGGGTAAAATCATCCAGGTTGATGTGGCCAGTTTAAATGGGGATAGGAATTAACCAAGTATTAATTCAGAAAAGACTAATGTTCTTTTTTTTTAATCTGGAAAAACACATGTTAAAAAAAAGTTGTTCCTTCACCAGTTGAGCCTAACAAAGGGTTTTTTTCATTAGGCAGGGGTAGAAGGGACAACCAATTACTCCACAGAAGCTGCTCTTTCCTTCCAGCCTCATTAGCACAGTGTGGGCTTGGCAGCAGCAGCTGCTTCAGGAGAGCCTTTCCCCAAGTGACTTGAGCACACAAGATTAGTTACTTCTGAAAGAACAGGTTGATAATGTGTGTTCAGACACATCTTTACATGTGATTGCTCTGCTGTTTTTGCAAATACTGCTGCAAATAATCAGTAGTTTTGGATTTTATTTTTTTTTTTAATGCAAATCCAGGTCGTTGCAGCAGCAGTCTTTGCTGGTACCATATATGCTGTGTAGGAATCTCCCATTTGGCTTCATCCAAGAACTGGTGAGAACAACTTATCAGGATGAAGAGGTGTTCAAACAGGTAAGGCATAGGTAAAAAAGAAATAGTTACAGCATGTGATTCTGTGACTTGCAGTAATATATTACTGTTGGTTTATTTTGTGAGGGTATACTGTGATTGGGACTACTAAATGGGTATAATTACTCCTGGTTAGTAAGTTCCTGTCAAGTCACTTCCTCTTTGCTAACAATCCTTGAGTGCTGCTTATTATCTTTACCAAGATCCACATCCTGCAGAGTGAGGGCTGTGTCATTACCCAGGAGTGCAGCAAGTGAACTGGGCCCTGTTTGGGCAGTCAGGTTGTTGGGCCCCTGTGCAGAGCCCATGCCCTGGGCTGTGTCTGTGACACCCAGGCTGGCAGAGAATGGCACTGACACTGAAGCAAACAAGTTGGTTTTTAGCTTTGAATAATCTCTTAAGCCTTCAGGCTTAACTGATTATTTGAAGAAAATATCTTAGTTTTGCTTTTGTGTAACTTGCAGTGTTTGGAGGATGAACAGGCATTTCATGTTGTGTTCAGCAATAGAGTCATTTGATTGTTTCCTCTTTTTGACTAAAGTAATCTTGTGTTTTCACAGATCTTTATTCCCATCTTACAAGGCTTGGCTGTAGCTTCCAAAGAGAGCTCCCTTGATAGTGACAATTTTAAATATCCCCTTATGGTAAGGACTGTCCATTTCTAGAAGTAGTTTCTTTAGGATCACTGATAACGTGCAAATTCTATACAAGATAATGTACTTCAGCATTCTGGGGATTTCTTGATGAGTGGATTGCTATTAAACTCTGTCAGAAGCTTGATGTGGTCTGAGATGTATGAAAGACCACTAAAAATCTAGTAGAGTGTGAGGCCAGTAATGGCTTAGGCTTAATGAACACTGTTTGTATAGTGGTCTCCTCAAATGTTTGTGTGTATTGCTTTATTAGGGATTAATCAAATGTATGGATTCCCTCATGCGTGATTATAATACTGTGCATGGTTATAAAATCCTGCTAAGCTGAGAAATAACACCCAATGTCCATACCAAAATATGCTGGACTCACTTTTGTTTGTGGAAAGCTCAAATCCATTGCATTAAACCCAAAATATTTGAATTGGAGACTGTTTACCCAGGGAAATATCACAGTATTTCCTGGCTGAAAAGTCGAAGGGTTTATTTTTAGGATTTTTAAATGCATACTCAGTCCCAGATCTGCTTCCCTCCTGCTGCTTTTATTGACAAAGCAAACCATTCTTTGCAAAGCATGTTTGGCCACCCAAGAGCAGTGTGGCTTCCTGGCAAATCCAGCATTGCCAGCTCTGCCACCTTCACCTTCGAGGCTCTGCAGAGTGTGCTCCAAACAAGGTGTGACACCCCAGCTGTAACTTGCACTTCAGCAAATCAGCTGCACTGAGGTGCTGCAAATCAAATTGATGAGTAACTCTGGTACCTTTGCAGGAAACAATAATTTCTGCTGGTTCTGTGTTTTCCTGCCCTGCTGTTATTTCCCCAGTTTAAAGTGTGAACTGCTGCAAGTTTGGCTGTTGGCGACAAGGAAGTCTTGGACTTGGAAATGAGTCTGTGTTTTCATTATCTCTGTCTGGCACAGTGTGAAAGAGAAGGATGGAATAGCAGTTGCTGGCTGTGGTATAATTGAAGAATGAGAACATATAACACAGGAGAAGTGGGAAAGCCAACAGTATTTCTGTGTTTCCAGAAGTCTCTGTTACAACTGCTTTCTTTTCTCTGTGCTGCAGTTGAAAGTGAGTTAGGGATCTTGGATAGGATTCTTTGTTCCTGGGTTCTCTGTTCATTTGACATTTTTCCACTCTGATTCAGAAGACAAAGGCCTTGGTGTATGGAGAGAACAATTGCTCTATTTATTATTGTTACTGGTTTTAATGTGGTGGGTCAGGAGTCCAGCACAGGCATTGTCATGTTCTGAGCAAACAACAATTTGCACGGCTAATTTTTGAAATAAGTGCAGTAATTTATTATTCTGGGAGATGTGTTGGCTTTTTTGAGACAACTTGGAGCAGATGTAAAAGCTAAAATGGGAGCAGGGTGTGCTCTCACTCTCTGCACCACGAGAGTGAGGTTTTTCCATAGGTCAAGGGAAAAAGGTTTGGCTCTTTCAGCAGTTTGCCATGTTAAGCTTGTTTTTGCAGTCAGGTTACTTAGGAATTACTCACAAAAGTAATTTTTCCTGGGATTTCTTTACAGGCACTATGTGAACTTTGTGAAATCAAGTTTGGGAAAACGCACCCTATGTGCAGTTTGGTAAGTGTGTCAAGTTAAAAGAACCATGTCACTTATTTTGGTGGGGTACAGCCCATGTTGATAACATCCTCCAGAACTCCAAGCAGGGGCTATTGGAGCATCCCATGTGAAACAAGAGATGAAATTCAGCTGGTTAAGGGAGTCCTTTTCCCTGAGAATTTAGAAAAAATAGGCCAAGCACGAGTTGCTTGGGTGGCTGGAATGCTGAGGAGGTGTTTCCATGTAGCCCTGAGCATGACTGAGTGTGGAAGGGCTGGGGGCGTGTGGCAGACACTGGAAGGTGACAGAGCAGAGGGCTGGCACGGCAGCCTTGAAGAACTTGCTGTTTCTCCTATTTTTAGGTTGTGTCTTTGCCCTTGTGGTTGCCTAAATCTTTAAGCACAGGTGCAGGAAGAGAACTGCAAAGACTTTCCTACCTTGGAGCCTTCTTCAGTCTCTCTGTCTTTGCTGAAGATGATGTAAGTGTCACAGAAGGATGTTGGTAGTAGCATGGTGGGGGTTGGTTTGTTGTGAGGGTTTTTTACTTCCTCAATACATTTGATACATTTGGCAATATCCATCTTACTTTCAGAACAAAGTAGTTGAAAAGTACTTCTCAGGGCCTGCCATTACTCTTGAAAACACCCGGGTTGTCAGCCAGTCTCTGCAACATTACCTGGAGTTAGCAAGGGTAAGTGTTCTCATGTCTTTTGGGTCTTCACAGGGATGAATATCATCTACAAAAATGAGCTTCTGTGTTAAACCACAAATATTTTAGGATGTGGCTGAAAGGAATTAGGGAAAAAAATACAGTGCTACAAATATTTCTCTAGGGCTGTAAGCCAATTCAGAAAATATCAGACCAGTTGGTCAGGGGTCACAGTTCGTGTTGAGGGATGAGTAAATAAACACTCTGCTAGGAGAGTCTGTCACTGCACTAGGCTTGTGTTTACATCTTCTGTATAACTAATGTCATAACTAACATAGGCACAGAAAGTGGACAGTGAGACCATGGGAGAAGTTTTGGGGAGTTTTGTGGAATTCTGTGTGCAGCCTGACAGGATGTTTGTTTGGAATTCCAGCAAGAGCTGTTCAAGATCCTGCACAGCATCCTGCTGAATGGGGAGACCCGGGAAGCAGCTCTGGGGTACATGGCAGCTGTTGTCAATGCCAACATGAAAAAGGCCCAAATGCAGGTAAATAAAAGGAAATGCTCTTCCTGTGATTCATGGGCCTCACCTGTCCACAGGTAGCACTGGATGGCTCATGCACTGGTGGTCTAGAGTGGAGGGCAGAAGAGTTCTGAGTGGCTGCTACCACAGGCAGCAAGCCCTGCCCTCAGTCTTTGTCTCTTTCAATACACCTTTGATTTCTGAAAGGCATCTGTTGTATCAGTTTCTGTCCTCTCTTAGGGCTGAGCTGTCACTTCCCTAGCAGGGGTTCTGTATTAGATGGTGAAGGCTTTGTGCTGCCCCTGCCCCAGCTCTGAGGGCCTCGTTGCAGCTCACTGTGTTTAGCAAACAGCTTTCCATCTGCCGAGGTGCTGGGCCTGGGGTGGTGTCTGCAAAAGGAGCAGTGCATACACAAACTGGCCTGGCTCCAGTGAAGCACCAGGGATGGGATTTTGCCATTGTTTAATTAATGCATTGGACTCGTTTCCTCTGATAAAATCTGTGTGTGAGTCCTGAGCAGCTGAAGCTGTTCATTGTTGTCTCCATGTCTCCATTTCAAAAGCACACATTTGGATCTCTGTGAAATATTACCAGGAATTTTCTCTGAAATTCCAGTGAAGGAGTAATAGAAAATGCACTTAAGATAAAACTGATGAACTGAAGCTCAGCACCGATTTGAGCTCTTCTCTTGCTCTTTATATCTGTGGCAAACCATTCTCCAAAGAGGCCCTTTTAAGCCCTTTTAATTTCTTAGATCATTTTCTGCTTCTTTTTATGTGTTTAATGTTCTTGAGAGTGACTACTTGAGCCACAGAGAAGGGAGATATCTAAGTTAGTAACTGACCTACCCATTACCACAAGTAATTAATTTCTCCTTTCCCTTGAGCTTGCATGGTTCATTCATGTTGAAGCCTGTCCCCCTGTGCTGCTCAGCTTGTGCCCTCAGCCCTTTGCTTTCTCACCCCGCAGACAGACGACCGTTTGGTGTCCACAGATGGCTTCATGCTCAACTTCCTCTGGGTGCTGCAGCAGCTGAGCACGAAGATAAAGCTGGAGACGGTGGATCCCATGTACATTTTCCACCCCCGGTGTCGCATCGAGCTCCCCACGGATGAGACACGAGTGAAAGCAACAATGGAGGATGTTGCAGCCTGGATTGCTGAACTTTGTTAGTACTCTTATTAAGCATTTACGGTGCCTTCTGATGTGGAGCTGTGTGGAAGTACTTGATTCCAGCAAATAATTCCCCTATTCCTAAACCCCTTTTCTTGGCGCTGTCTGCTCTTCCTTCTTTTAAAGGCAGCTGAGTTCAGGGTCTCACCCCTAGCTAAGGCAGTTCATTTTTTAATCTATTCACCTCCTTTGTGTGTTTGTTTTCTAGACAGGGATCCGTCTCCTTTCTCTGAGCCGAAGTTCCCAACAGAGTGTTTCTTCCTGACCCTGCACGCCCATCACCTCTCCATCCTGCCCAGCTGCCGGCGGTACATCCGCAGGCTGCGCGCCATCAGGGAGCTCAACAGGTGGGGTGCCCTTCCTGCTTCCCTGCTGCAGCCCAGGGCCTGGCAGCCCCACTGGCCTCCTCTCAGCAGGCCCAGTAACCTAAAGGCAATTAGGAGGACAGTTTGGGCAGAACTGTTGCTGAGTGCAAATAACCTCAGATAAGCTGTGGGTTCCTCTGCCGCCTTTGGTCCTTGGGGATTTGGGGTGTGCTGAGGGGTTGTGGCTTGAATCAGGAGTTCAGGTGAGGGTGAGCTGGAGGGTATTGGGTGCACCAGGCAGCTCAGGTGGGTGAGAAGACCATTGTGTTTAGAAGATAACTCTCTTAAGAGCATTTTAGGATTCATGGCACTACCCAACACTTTATTCCAATAATCCGTGGTGTTGTTGGGGTGTGGACATCCGTGCCCCAGGCTCTCTGACAGAGCTGACAGTGCCTGTAAAGGTACATGTCTGATGTGATTTCAGAAACAGCACCTTGGTAGTTGTGCCTGAGCTGTTCTGAAGGTCCCAGAAGTCATTTACCTTTTCCCCTGAGCTCCTGAGGTGGGGGAACTCATCATGCTCTGGGGGCAGGGGGAGAGAAGCCTTCAGTGGGAACCTCCCAGTATTGTTGGTGTACATGTCATTCAGAATGTGTTTTACTGTATTAAAAATGATAAATACATCATGATGGTGGCATGAAGACACTCCTGTTTTTCATTTCTCTTGACATGAAATCAAATAGACTTTTGTAGTGGCTAAACATCGAAGAATACTCTGTTAAAATTAGAACAGATTTTTGTATCATCAGTATTTTCCATTGTTTATAATTGCACTCATTGCATTTTGGTAGATGTTCCTTGGCAGTAATGCCATGAGTTCATTACAGGATTTTTGGACTGCATTTGAAGTGATTTCATTTGTAAAGCACATCCAGGCCAAGAACCTGGGAAGCTGCAGAGAGCAGGGTGGGAAGAGTCAGTGTATCTTGAAGGAAAAAGTATTTTCCTATAAACAGCCTGTGGATTACTTGTAGAAAAGCCATAGATCGGCTTGAAAAAGGAATTGCTGTTTTTCCTTATTTAGAATTGTTGCCCAGGAGCTGCTCATGCAGCAGTCCCTGCCCAAGGGTGTAGAGTGAGGAGCTCTTGGCTTCCCTGGCAGCAGCAGCAGCTCAGGGTGCAGCATTTTCCATGGGCTGCTGAGTGACAACACTGGGCAACGTCTTTAGATGTTGTTAATAAAGGAATTGCACTGGATATTTGTCTGCTGTGGGCAGGGATTGGTGTGGAAGAGAATTTGTGTTCAGAGAAGGGATGAAAAGGGACTGTATTCATGCAGTTCAGTGTATGAGCTCTGTTCTGATACCAGAGGGTGAATGAAATCTCTGAATATGTCATTATTAACTAGACCACCTTTTCCTTGTTTTAGGGCAAATTTTAGGCTTAATTTTCATGACATACTTTTAACCTTCCTTTAAAGTGACCACAGACTTTAGTAGGAAAGAGAAAAGGCTTTTTTTCCCCCCTTTCTTTTAATACAGTGGATAAAATTAGCTTGTCAGGCAGGATAGAGCCCTTGTGTGTTCCAGCCCTTTGGTGTGTCTGACAGGCATGATGTGGGAGCTTGTGTATGTCGTGCCTCTGAGTGCAGGCTGTGCAGATGTTCAGTCAGCATTTACAAAAGCCATTTATTTTTCTTGTCATGCTGATGGATAACTTTTGTGAAAGTGATCAGCTCTTTTCCCCACCTCTCCACATTCCCTGGATATTGAGCAGATAAGTGGGTTAAATGCCTGTTAATGCAGCACATTTCCCCTCTGCCAAGGTAACCTGTTGCTGCCTCTGGCTTTCAGGACCGTGGAAGATTTGAAAAACAATGAAAGTCAGTGGAAGGATTCTCCCCTGGCCACCAGGCATCGAGAGATGCTGAAACGGTGCAAGACACAGCTCAAGGTCTGTAAGTGATTCAGTTCCTGACTCAGTGCCTTTGTAGCCTGTCTGTGTTGACTTTGTGTCCTGATGTTTAAGTGCAACTTCTCCCTGATGCTGCTTGGAAATGGTGGCTTTGAACCTGTGGCACACGTGGGTGCTGCACTGGATGGTGCCCAGACACAACAGAACATCAGTGGTGAATTTAAGATTCCAAGTAGCACCAAGATTAACTCAGTATTCTTCAGAAAGAAGAAAACTCTGGTTTTTGTTGGAGAGAGAGGAAGCAAAGGGGTTGTGCTTTGTTCAGGGGTAGCTGTGTGCACAGTCCATGCCCAAGTAGGAACTCTCCGGTCCCCAATCTCACAGAGAATTCCTGCAAAGATGAGTAAGCTGGGGTGCTCTCTTTTGAAGGTGTGTCTTGCTTAGATATTCCTAGTACAAATTGGCACAAATTTTCTGAGCTGTAACACCAAAATGACTTTAATTGCATATTTTCCCACTTTGATGCCTTTGTTACTCCTCTCATTGTTCCCATAAAGCTTGTAAAAGGCACCTCTGGCCCTGCAGCTCTGAATCATGGGTATTCTACTTGCTATGGTGGGGCTTATGGCCCCTCTTTTCCTGAAATGAGAGTGTGTTGTAAGCAGAGACCATTGTATAATTGTCGTGATTCACAGATGTATTGATTAGCTGGGAGAGGCTTGACCTTCCTTGGTGTTGTCTTGCCCTGGCTGAGTTGTTGTGTGCCTGTTCTGCAGAAACTGGTGAGGTGCAAGGCTTGTGCAGATGCTGGTTTGCTGGATGAAAACTTTCTCAGGAGATGCCTGAACTTCTATGGCATGGTGATTCAGCTGATGCTTCGCATTCTTGACCCTGCCTATCCCAAGTGAGTGCCAGGATTATCTGTGTAAGTTCTGTCAAAGACATTTCAGGTCACCTTGGATTGCTCTCTGAATTTAGCAGTTGTAGAATGATTTTTTTACTTACAGTGTCTGTGGTTGTTATTTATGTCAGTGACATACATTTTTTCATGGAATCAGTGTGTCATTTAGAGTTTTATGTTCAGTTGGGCTTGGGGGAGCACCCTCGGGTGTGTTTGGTACCCCTGAAACACTGACATGGAATTTTAAAGAGTCAGTTTCAGAACTGCTATGAAGTGTTTCAATAGGAGAATTCCACAGGACACTCTCTGTTTAACCCTGCTGATCTACTGTCCTGTCTGTTGTCTCTTTCATTCTACAGCATAAAATTGCCTTTAACTCCTGAGGTTCCGAAGGTATTTGCAGCATTGCCAGAGTTTTACGTGGAAGATGTTGCTGAATTTTTATTTTTTATTGTACAGTAAGTAAAGTTACACCTGAAGGAATCTTGTACTCCCACTTGCCCCGGTAACAGGTGGCACATGCATAGATTTAGGGTGCAGAAGTACTTTTATAACTGTTCTGTAGTTAATGTTCTGGCTTTTGCCAGCAGCCCTAAGATCATGGCTGCCATAAGGTTATAATTGCAGCTATAATGCCTGGATGAGCTCCAGAGTCCCTTCTAACCTAAATTTTTCTTGAAAGAAAGTTGGGTTGCCTCTCCAGGAATTTTCTTTATGGTTTGCAGTGAAACCTTTTGATCTTGTGATACATGAAAGCCTCACTAGAGTAATATTTTTAAAAAGCCATAGCTTAAGGAGTAGAACCTTAGGGTTGGGGTTTTTCATCTGGGTTTCCTTCTGTGGCTGTTTGCAGATATGCTCCTCAGGTGCTGTATGAGCCCTGCACTCAGGACATAGTGATGTTCCTTGTTGTGATGCTGTGCAACCAGAACTACATCCGGAACCCTTATTTAGTAGCCAAGCTGGTGGAGGTGATGTTCATGACAAACCCAGCTGTTCAGCCCCGGACACAGAAGTTCTTCGAAATGATCGAGAATCACCCTCTCTCCACTAAATTGTTAGTCCCCTCGCTGATGAAGTTTTACACAGGTAAGTGCTTTGTGTGTAGCTCACTGAGTGCACAGTGAGGAGTGTTCTGAGGCCAAAGGCTGTGTTAGATTTTATAACCATCAAAACAAAACCCCAGAACCTCGGGATCTCGGGTCCTGTGAGAAGGAGGCTTTACTGCTCAGGAAGTGGGGGCGATAGGATTGGATGGAACCTTGAGAATTCCATGCCTTCCACAGGCTGCTGTGCACTGGCAACTCCAGCACTGCAGAACGATGTGACAATCGGTTTTGAGGTGTTTAGATTCCAGAATTACAGCTTTTTGTTTGCTTCTCTTGTAAGGGAGTATTGGGATATTAAAACTCCTCATTGCAGTTTTGCTAGTCCTGTAGATTCAGATACTTCAGAAGAGTTTTTGCACCCATAAAATCAACTGTTTTTGTAGTGTTCCCAGAGTTTTCTCAGTGAAACTTTAGACTGTGTGGTGAAGAGCAGAGCCGATGAACAGAGCAGAAAGTTTTGGGTTCTGAGGGCTTTTCTTCAGAAATGAGGTTGGGCCTGGGTTAGAAAATGTACCGTTTGGCTTCTTTTAATGGGGATTAAGGTGGACACTTCTGAATGGGAATTGAATTTCGTCTCTTAAAGCTTGGTGCTTGCAGCTCCTGCCACTGGGGCAGCAGGTGAGCCCTGCTGGGAAAGCTCTGGGTTCAGGCCTGGGCTCTGTGCTCTTTTGCAGACGTGGAACACACCGGGGCCACGAGCGAGTTCTATGACAAGTTTACAATCCGCTACCACATCAGCACCATTTTTAAAAGCCTCTGGCAAAATATAGCTCACCATGGTACATTTATGGAAGAGTTCAAGTGAGTAAGAGCTGGTGTCTTACTGCTCCCTGCCACGCAGGCTGCTCGGGCAGAGGCCTGAGGAGTCCCTGCCACTGGGAGTGGGTGATGCTGCTTTCCATTGTATTTTCCATGGCAACCCTTTCCAGTAGAACTGGAGTGTTTCTAAGCTGAGCTCTGGACACCACACTCACGTTGGCTTGGGGAATGGGAGCGTTGTTGGCAAATACTCAGGGCAGGAGTGTTGCTCTGCACACCCACCTGCTCTGCCGTGATACCTGTGTTTCGCTGTTTTCAGCTCTGGGAAGCAGTTTGTTCGCTACATCAACATGCTGATAAATGACACAACTTTCTTGCTGGATGAGAGTCTGGAGTCCCTAAAACGTATCCATGAAGTGCAAGAGGAGATGAAGAATAAAGAGCAATGGGACCAGCTGCCCAGGGTGAACAGAGCTGTTTTTCCAAGTGCCCTTTACTTATTTTGAATTTTTTAATACAAGACCATTAAAAAACCCTTTTCAATGCGGGGCAGCACCAAAGGGCTGCTCACGAGAAGCAGTTCTCGATGCTTTTTCTTGCTGCCACTGTGGCCGTGGTCACTCTGGATGACGTTCTGCAAACAAACATCATTCTGCCTGGTTATGTTGTGCCTGGCAAAGAGAGTGGTGTGAAGTGGAAATAGTATAAAGTTTCAAATTACTGTGCACTTAATTCTAAGTGGAGAAACCAAGACTTTAACCTTCCTGAAGGAGGTTTGGGAAGATGCTCGCCAGTTGAATTGACTTCAAGGAGTAGAAGCTTTTATTTTGTTGATGCATCGATCCTTGGTAGATTTGATGCAGACAATTATAGTCCTGTACCTCAGAGCTTGGCTTGATTAAACAATAATTGCGTGTGTTGACCCACCAATGTCGGGTATTTCTATTTTAAGGTTATTGATTTTAAAAAACGAAAAGTACAAAAGGAAAAGCTATAAAATCTTGTTTGTTAAACATATTCTGGTTTGCTCTTCTGAAGCCTTTCTTCCTGCCTGTACCTACCAGCAAGGTAAAGCCATTACTGTAGTTACAAAACGAGCTGGTACATCATCTACAGATTGTTCCACTGGGGAGTGTTTATTATTTATGATGGTGCATAAATTAGAGAGAACCTCATTTGACTCTCAGATCCCAAGCTGGTTTTGAAGTTATTGGCATTTGGCTGGAAAGGAAGCATAACCCAGTTCTGCAGCTGTGAGGAGCAGTTAGAGAATGTAAACAGACTCAATAACCGTGGGGGCTTGCGATGCCATTTGCCTTCCTTCTTTAGAGTTGTGGAACCGGGGAAGATTGGTGCAGACATTAGGGTTGGGTGGTAAGGGCGAGCAGCCGTACCTTAGATTGAAAGATGCCTCCCACTGTATTGGGGTTGCTGTGTGTTGTTTGGTGTGGGTGCCGTTAGCGTTGTGGCTGGGAGGGTGTGGAGCGTGGGGAGGGCAGTGCTGTGGGTTTGTGACCCGCTCTGTTTGTCTTGCAGGACCAGCAGCAGGCCCGGCAGTCACAGCTGGCGCAGGACGAGCGCGTGTCCCGCTCATATCTTGCCCTGGCAACAGAAACTGTTGATATGTTCCATATCCTCACCAAGCAGGTCCAAAAGCCTTTTCTCAGACCTGTAAGTCCTTCTCAGATTTAAGCTGGTTTCTTGCTTCTCTGACATCTCTGGATAATAACCTGGAAATGTTTGGGAGCACTTTGTCTCCGTTCTCCTCCCTTTCTCCAACTCATTAAAATCTAATTGCTGTTGATGTTATTTGATGTTGAGAGCATTACCTGAGTCACTGAGATGGTGTGATCCTTCCAGGCAGAAGCTGTTTGCATGACATTTTTAGCGGCAAGCATGCATAGAGAGCAGCCACTTCCTGCAAGCCTACCAAATGAAAGTTGTATTCGTTAATAATTCCTGATCTTGCTGTGTGCAAATCCAGTGATAATCCTCGTTATGGCTGCCTTCACACTTTGCTGTGTTCTCCTTTGCCTGTGCAGGAGCTCGGCCCACGACTGGCTGCGATGCTGAACTTTAACCTCCAGCAGCTGTGTGGCCCCAAGTGCCGTGACCTGAAAGTCGAAAACCCGGAGAAATACGGGTTTGAACCAAAGAAGCTGTTGGACCAGCTGACTGACATTTACCTGCAGCTGGATTGTGCTCGCTTTGCTAAAGCGATTGCTGATGATCAGGTGGGCCCCAGAAAGAGGAGGGGAAGGGCAAAAGCCCTTCAGTGCATAAACAGGGCTTAGCAGAGTATCCTACAAGTGTTCCTTCTTGTGTGCTGCCAGCCAGTGTGTCTTCTGTACCTGCAGTTTGTTTTCTTTCAGCAGATCATCTCTGTTCATGTTCTGGCTGCTCTTTGTAGGTGGGTGTTGCCAGTGTTTTGCAAACTTATAAACATGCACAAATGTCTCTAGCCCTTCACACAGAGAGGAAATTTCCTGAGCATTAGTTGCTTTTTAGCTGCAGCCTCATAAATTAGCAGAAGTACTTTGTCCCTTTGTAAGTGGGAGAACTGAGGCACACAGAGTTTTGACTCCCTCCCCCCTTCCTCGTGAAAACAGGCAGAGCTGGGACAAAGAGCCTCATTTAACAAAGCAAAGTTCATTCTCTAGATTAATGGGATCCAAATTGGATCCCCTCTGACATCACTTTATTAAATGGCTGTATAATAAAGTGACAAAGCACAGCATGTATGAGACAATTAAGGACACCTTTGAACTCCTCATGGTTGTATCCAGAGCAAGATAAGCTGTCGCTCAGCTCTGTGTTCTTGTGAAGTTGTCAAACAACTGAATCACATCTGCCCATGCCTGTGTCTTAAAATACAAACTTCCCAAAATATACAGGGGAAAAAGTGTTCTCAGTGGCTGCTTGAAGCTCTAGGGGATGCTGGTTTACAGCACGTGAGGCTGTGCTTGCATGTCCAGTGAAGCAGCGGGGCTGGGGTAACTCAGGATCATTTTTCTGTAATTATTTAAGTTCTGATAATTGCAGATAATATCGGGAGCACTTCTGAAACAGAGCTGGTGCATTTGCATGTGTATAGTGAGCATACAGTGTATTTTTATGCTGTTCAGTATATGTGAAAGTGAGGATGTTATCCATCATTCATCTGTGGCAGCCACAGCAATTGCACAGACTGACGTAGGGATTCAAAAGACAGAAGCCTGCGGGTGTGGGAACTGGAAAAAAGCTTAATTAACAAAGTGGCCCTTCATAAAAAAGGAGTGGGGGGAGTGACTAGTATCTTGGAAACTGTCAGTGACAGGAAAGGAACACCGAGGAAATGTGTGGTTGGTTAATGGCTGCTGGTATTGGAAGAAAAAAACAAAACAAACAAAAAGTTGCTTGATCATGGCAGGGTCTCTCTAAAGCAGTTCGAGACGTGTCCCATTTGCAAATCCCAGCACGTCTGAGAGGGAATCTGCAAACGTTTATACAGCCCTGGGCGTGTTGCCACAGCTCTGTTCTCCCTGCACTAGAAAGGAGTTTGGGTGGGCACTGTGTGTCCTGGGTACTGAATGGCATTTCTGGGTGCCATGTAGTGTAGATGAAAGAAGGAAGGCTGTGTTGAACACTTTAAAAATCCCAAGGGAAATAGAAATCTGTGAGACTCGGTGTGTTTCATTTTGTCATGTAATTCAGCCTTGCACTGCAGTGTAAATAATGCTTTTTATTAAAAGGTTTATGTCAAAACATGGCATTGTGAAGTTAAAGGAAAATGGTGTCTGTAGAACACAAACAGCTATGAAAATCCTTCCCTGGCTCTGTGGGAACTACAGGATATGCATTTGGTCTCTCTGGATATTCCTACTGCATCAGTTGGCAAATCTCCAGCATTCACTCCCTCTGAGCTGCCTTACTATTTTTGCAACATCATGGGGTGGGTTTTTTGTTCTTGTTTGGATTAGGAGAAGGAATCACTTCTTTCCTGGTACTGCCTTGCACATTAACAAAGTTAAGAAATACTAAAAAATCTTTTTGTGCTGTATTTTCAGCCAAGACTTGTGAGAACAGAAATACAGGCAGGAGAGTGGCAAGAGAGATGTTTTGTCTAAGGAATAGTTCTAATAATTAGTCAGGCTCTCTGAGGTTGCCTTTTTTTGGTCCTCAACAGCCCTACAGTGGTGATGACTAGTTAAAAAAAAAATTCATAAGTCTACCCCAAAGCTGACATTTTGGAGCCAGATGAAATGTTACTACATACAGCTTTTCATCTGCTGTAGGGTTGAGGTTTCATTGATCCCTTCGTCTGCAGTTTTAAAAATGCATTAAAATACCTTTAGCATTTTTATGGCACGTAAGGATACTACAGCTCAGCAAAGTTGTCTATTTATGCTTTGCTTGTAGAGGTCCTACAGTAAAGAGCTCTTTGAGGAGGTTATCTCCAAGATGAGGAAGGCTGGAATCAAGTCCACCATAGCAATAGAGAAATTCAAACTACTGGCAGAGAAAGTGGAGGAGATTGTTGCCAAGAATGCCCGTGCAGAGATTGATTACAGCGATGCCCCGGATGAATTCAGAGGCAAGTTGAGTTCCTAAATGCCAACTGTCTACAAGAGGGCTTTGGTTTGTTACTTTGATTCTATATGTCAGTAGAAACTACATATTTTTTATGAAGCCTCGCATCCTGCTCTTTTAAATAGGTAAGTAAATAGAGAGCTGAGAGGTCCTTTGTTTTCCCCTGGGATTGTCCAGTCTTAGCCATACTTTGCTTCCATGTACTTGAGAACAGTACAAAAAAACCCAAATTGAAAATAGGGTGAAAATTGCTAATGAGGAGACACTTGTGCCCTCAGATCCACTCATGGACACTCTGATGACTGATCCTGTGAGGTTGCCATCTGGGACCATTATGGACAGGTCAATCATCCTGAGGCATCTGTTGAACTCATCCACTGATCCTTTCAATCGTCAGACGCTGACGGAAAATATGCTGGAACCAGGTACTGTGGGGCAGTTGGAACTGTGGGCTGGGGGAGGCACTTTGTGGGCAGGTCTGGACTTTCAGAGCACAGTGGTGAGGCCTCGGGAGGGGCAGCAATTCTTTCATCTCAACTTGCACAGAGTAGTTCATTCCTTCTGCTTTCCCTTTCTTCTGGGGGGAAAAAACCCCACTCACTCCCTTGTCTTCATAACTACTGGGTTGAAAAATGTTCTGGTATATAAAAGAGTCATTCATTTACCCAATGTTGTGCTGAAACTGCATTGAGAAAGAATAGTAGCAGATATTCCTGATCAGGTTTCTAGAGAAGAAATTGCTATGGGTCATTAAGAGTTTTCTTTTAGTACTGCTACTGAGTAATTTAATCATTCTTTTTCCTTTTTTTTTACCCTATTAGTGCCAGAACTTAAGGAACAAATCCAAGCCTGGATGAGAGACAAGCAGAATGAGCATTAAGACTTGCCTTGCAGTGGGAAGAGCAGGGCGTGGGCTGCTGTGGCAGGAGAGGAGCAGATACCCTGGGGAAGCTGTTATGGATTAGCACACCCATGGCACTGACTCGCAGTAGTGACCAGGAGCATGTGGACGAGGAGAACAGCAGCTTAATTCTTGTACATATATTTAAGTGATAACGATGGTCAATAACATGGAGGACAAGCTAGGAAGTTGCTTATGTTACAAAACTGTCCTTCAATATGTCACATTTTGGAGTTTTTACAGCTGAATTATTTTAGCAAAGATGAATGGATCAGGGCAGCATCCCTTCAACCTTGTTTTTTACCGCCAGATATCCGTTAATTTGATTGTGGTTAGAACCTTGGACATTTTGCTGCTAAAGTAACTTTTTCCTCTTTCCCTCCCTTCTTTCTGTTCCACCCATCAAACCTGCACTGCTGTCTCTTTTTTCTTTCTTTTGTGATGCAAAAAACCCCAACAAACCCTGTGAAAATCAAAATCATTCCCCTGCCCTCAAAAGAACATATTCTGTGCGATAACTGTGCCTGCAACAAAGTGTTCATCTTGGGATCGTATTTTTATATTACACATATTTGCCTATTTGGGTTTTGATTGGTGTTAGACACAAGGATACTTTCAAAAAGGCAAAGACTTTACACATGGATTTTAATTTCCATTCCTTGAAATGTACCTTTCCTTTACGTTGATCAAGATGCTCTGGTATTTGTGAAAAGCCTCGAGATAGAAATATGTTAAAACAGCTGCCACGAATGAGCTGCTTGGGAATACCAGGATTTCAGTGACTTTTAAACAAATGGAATACATTCTTTCAATGCTGCAGATACGATATATGCTAAATGACAGTTCTGAGCCATTCGAGCTTGTCCGCAGAGAGCAGATACTTTTATCCTTGGAGGCTGCAGTTTGGGGCAGGGGTCATTTTTTTATGTTGCATACCAATTTGTATCCATGGCTTGGCCTTACCAAAGCAGAAAGGGTGCAGGAAATGTAGAATTACGTTTTTAAAAAAAAAAATTAAAAAAAAAATATTCACAGACATTTTTGTATTACTGCCCCCTGCATATGATACTTGAATTTCCTTTTTAAAAAGGATTTGAAACCACAGTGTTTTAAAATTAAGTCTGAAAAAAGGTTGTTTTTCTTTTATTTGTTTTTCGCCGTGTCTTCTGTTCAATTCCTGACTCTCTTGAACTACAATAAATGATACACACTCGCACAGAAGGTTTCCTTGGTCTTTCTTATGTCAGTGAAAGTATACAAAATGCAGATGGTTGGGTGGCTTTGCTCAGGTTTGCTGATACGATTTAGGGCTGGAGATAACATAGTAAATTATGTGAGAAATGTCTATGCACACAGCTATCAGTAATACTTGAAACTCAAGAATGTTCCCAGCAGGTGACACTGAACACCTATTCATAGCAATGTGACAGCTGGTGACAGCTCCAGGGGGACTTTTGGGGAGGTTAAATATAATCCAGAGCTGACCTCGGAGGTGTGCAAGTAACTCTGAATTATTACATGTGAAGATACAGTGGTGGGATTGGTTTTGTGGGTTTTTTTGGTTGGTTGGTTGGTGGATTTTTTTCCTAGTGGTGCTTTCCCTTACAGAGTGTGAACGTGTGTTTCTTTTCCCCAAGGATGGGAGGAAGATGCCAGAGCTTGGGTCTGCATGGACTATTGGAACAGAGAAGCCTGTTTGTTGGCTGGTTTTATAATTCTAACCTTCACTCCTTCCACAAACTCAAATCCCCCTCCTCTTCCCTTTGCAAAAGTCACAGACCAAAGCCTGCTCTGCTTTTACCTGCAGGCTGTCACCCAGCACCCAAACCCCACATGGATTCTGCCATGTGCCATGGGTGTGCTGAGTTGGGTGTCCTTCTTCAGTGAAGAGGCAATTTCTTTCTACATAAAGAAAAACTCTTGCATGTTTCACTGTCCCCTCAGTATGAAGGATTATTGAATGAAATCTCCAGAAACATCAGAAATTGATTCTTTCTTTGACAGAGGACAACTGTTCAGTAGTGTACTTGTTTTTATTGGAGGATGATTAAACTGCTGTGGTTTCACATTAAGGCTTTTTTTCTGCAAGTTAATACCATATATACTTTTATTGACAGACTATGAATGTATTGGAAAGATGGAAGAAATGCTTTCTTCTCTAATTTTCTTAAGGTATTACAGATTAGACACTCCAGCACCTTTGGTGAATAAGGAGCACTCTAACAAAATGAGAAGAGCACAAGCAGAAATAATCCACCCTTAAATTAAAACCAACTGGTTGTGTTAGTGCATCCTGTACAGAGCTTGTCTGCTGCTCTGTAAGAGTTCTTGGTATTTTACATTTGAAGTGCTGTAACCAATATCAAAGAGGTTTGTGAATTGAAATGTTTTACCAGGAATTCTGTATAGATAAATGTTTTCAATGCAAGTGTAAAATGAAAATTCTGTATGTTTATTTTTGACAGGAGGAGTTAGAAATATTTACCTTTGGTGTGGGACGTATTAATCGAGACAATGCCCTTCAGAATCTGAATTTATATTTATTCTGCCATTGTGTAAGACTCTGACCTGAGGGATATAAATAGCAAAGTGCATTACTGAGATGTTTTGTCTAATTATGGCACACATCTATCATTTGAAGATATGTCAATGCAGATACTGCACAAGACACAAAGGCTTGACAGAAGTGGCCAAAACAATTTTATCTGGAGAACTACTATCAAGTATTTCAAAGCTGTGAGCTCAGACAAGTGCTCTCCCAGATTCAGCTTTCATGGGCAGTTTAATGAAATGTATTTTAATGAGAGCAGCTGGAAGTGCCATTCTATTGCTGTCCAGGCACAAAAGTGAATCAAACCTTCTCTTTCAGGGCATAGTGGACATTTGAGGAACTGACAAGCAAAGCTGAAGTTGGATTAAAAATAAATCACCCACAAAAGCATATCAGTTGTGTGACAATTCTTACTTTAATTGATTTAATACTCTCTGAAGTTTTTTGTGATTCCCCTTCCCCCTACTAACATGCCATTTACCTTTTCCAATCCAACTGTAACCTCACTGCAGTGCAGAGACTTTGTATTAGAGATCACAGAAACTACCAGTGGATTGAGTTACAGTTGACATTTACATGTGTCTGCAGAGTATAAATGTGTCTGAGCTGTGGAGGGCTCATCCCACGAATGGCTAACTTCTACAAACCAGGCAAAATGTGCTTTTCTTGGAAAACTGTAAATTATAAGATTGTGTCACTGGTCTCTACTTGTCCTCAAGCCCTAGTCTAGAGACATTCCTGGGGCAAGTGCTGATGTTATAGCAATACAATTCAGCACAATTGATTCTATTATATCACAATTTATACTTATGTAATGGCACAATTTACATCTCTGTCTACTCTTCCCTGCTGGCAGCAAGGACAGCTAATGCTGTCTAATAGCAGGATGACAACCCTGCTGTCAGCCAGCAACAGATTTACTCTCACAGCCCCCAGGAGCATAGCACTAGAGTGTAGCTCTCCTCCTTTTATCCCTTAGCTTAAACCTACCCTCTTGTCTGTATTTAAACAGGCTTTCCCACTTCAGGTAGCATATCTTAGTGATTTGGGTAACCAACCATATTTCTTTGTACTAATAAATGCAAGAAATTGCTACTTACTTTCATTTTTCTGGTATAATAATGCTCAAGATCACTTTTCTGGGGCTGGGGACCTTCATTATGTGACTCTTCTTGAAAAGGAATATCTTAAATCCTAGATTTAAGCACACACATGCTTGCAGGGAATTGGATGTTTCTGCTCCTTCCAGGGTTGTGTGGTGGTGTCAGAAACATAACAGGAGTAAGAATGGTGCCTTTCCTGGAAGGGAATGGACACGGATTTTTAAAACAGAATTTCTAAATCACAGAATGATGCAGAATTCCACTTAGTACAGTTTTTGATAATTACCCAAGGCTATCTGATTTTCAAAAATGATATTGAGAAGGACAGTCCAACTAAATTGAGCTAAAATGCCAAATTCTGTAATTCTATAATACTTGGCCACCTTTCAACTCTGTACTTGAATATTTAAGAGGCCTTTTCCTCTTCTCCCTCTGCAATGACTGACCTCCCAGATGCCACACAGCATGTCCTGCCCTTTTTCTGGTTTTCAACATGTGACTCGACTTTCTCTGGCTGTTTCTGGCAGATTTTTCAAGCCCCTGTGCTCAAGTAACTGAATTAACGTCCTGGAGGTTTTCTGTGTGAGCACTCCCCAAACTTGGGCATGGGATGATGCAGGACCTGCTGTTCCTAGGAGACACTACACAAACTCTGCTGAAGGAAAATTCATCAGTGTCTTGCCACAGAGCCTTACAGCACACACCCAGTCTTTAAACTGATTGAAGAGGATTTTCTATCAGGTTTTGGTTTTTTTGAGGTGGTTTTGCCTTTTTTTTTTTCCCAGGGAATATATAGCTGACCTAATTCTGCATGGCCCTAGGTAAAAGTTAGCACAGTTACACCACACTAAAAACAACACTAACTCTTGTCTCCAGTTAATAGGAAGTATTCCAAAGTTCAAATATGGTATTTTCTAGGACATAGAAAGCCACCTATTTTTGATTTGTTGGTTCTGTGGCAATATTTCCCTAAAGCCCCTGTTCAGCCACGTATTGTTTGGCGTTTGCATTTGTTGGCATAACTGCAGATGAGGGGAAGTAGTCACTTTTCACCTAACAAAATAACAAATAACTCATTCTCCCAAAAACCTGAATCTTAAGGGGAGCACGGGGGGACACAGTGAAGATTAACACAGCCAATAGCCTGAAGCCTGTGAACAAAAATAACCCTTGTTCTGAAACTACAAATCTCAGGTCCTGAATGTTCTCAGCAGCTTAAATCCAGCTTGTATGTGATGCTGTATGAAAAACATGTAATTAAGGTATTTAATGTAACATTATTTCCTTTAAAATGCTTATAAGCTTAAAGAGCAGACAATTTTCTAACAGTGGAAATTATCAAAGTACTGCTGGAATGGAGAACCTTTACAGCTAATAACTGCCATAACCCCCAAATTGTACTATGTGAATATGCATGAAATTATTGAAAGCACGGGCGCCAACACAGCACTATTGACTAAATGTGATCATTCACTTAAAAATACGTGTTGAGGTCCACAAAAACAACTCCGTGTGCTCAAAAAGCGCCGTGCAGGGGCGGGCGGGGGGAAGGTCTGCTGACCCCTCCCTGTGGGCTGCCCGGCCTGGCTCAGGCCCCCAAGCCCCGACACCACACGGAACCGGGGGCAGCCTTCCCTACCCGCTCCCTCACGCTCTGGGCCCGGGGCCGCCACCCCCCGCCCGCCCTACGCCGCGCCCCCGCCTTTGTCAGCCACAATGCGCCTTTCGTTTCTCCACACATCGCGCCACGTCCTTTCCTTGTTCCAGCCGCCCCTTTCCCCTCACGGCTGTGGGAGCGCCTCAGCGGCGCGCACGGACACTGCGCGCCGGGCGGTGCTGCGGTCCCCGGGGCTGCGGTCCCCGTGAAGGGAGGGGGGGGCGCGGAGGGATCCGCGCGGAGGGATCCGTGATTGACAGCTCGGAGGGCGGGCTCTGGCGGCCGCCGCGCCGCACCATTGGCGGACGGGGGTGCGGGGGGCGCGGCGGCGCGCGGTGATTGGCGGAGCGGGCGGCACCCCCCCCCGCGGGGCGGGCGCGCATCCCGCGGCCCCTCAGTGCGGGAGCGGCGCTGAGGCGAGCGTGGTGCCCGTTCCTGCCGGCGCGGCCCCGCTCGGCGCCCTCCCCTTTCTCCCCTCCCTCCGTCCCTCCCTCGCCCTTCCCGCTCCCTGCCCGGCGGCGCGGGGGCTTCTCCCGGCCTCGGCGGCGATGGGGATGGCCGGGTTCTCGTGGCTGCGCTGCCCCGCCGGCTGCTGACCCCGCCGCGCCCGCGGCCCGCGCCAGGTGAGGGGGGCGCGGGGGCCGGAGCGGAGCGGGGCGGGGGTGGGCGATGCCGTAATGCGGAGCGGGGGGCGCTGCCGGGCCCGGCTGTGGGGCCCGCGGGGGGACGGAGGGAGGGATGGAGGGATGGAAGGATGGGTGGATGGAGGGATGGGGAGCGCTGGCTGCCCCGCAGCTGTCAGGGCAGCGGCGCAAGGGCGTGGGGCCCCGCTCGGCCTTGTCTGCCCGATGCATCTCCTCATCCCCCGGGACGCTCCCTCCTTTCTCTTCCCTCCTTCTCCTCCCTTCCCTTCCCTCCTTGTGTCCTTTTTCCCCGGGCGGCCGCTCCCCGGCCTTGCCCTGGGCCGGGTTCCCCCCCGTTTCCGTGCCGGGTGAGGCGGAGGCGGCCGTGCCTGGTCCGGGGGAAAGGCAGAGCCCTCCCCGCGGCCGGGGCATGCGGGAGGGGTGTTTGCCAGGGCCGGTTGGGCCGACCGAGAGCGGCGGGCCCGGCCCGGCACAATTCCCGAGGCAGCCATGTTGGGATGATGAGCTGACAATCCCGGCGGGGAGGAGGGAGGGATGGAGAGACGGAGAGATGGAGGGATGGAGGAGGGATGGAGAGGTGGATGGAGGGATGGAGGAGGGATGCAGGGATGCAGGGATGGAGGAGGGATGGCTGCAGAGATGGATGCAGCGATGGAGAGATGGAGCAGGGATGGAGGACGGATGCAGGGATGCAGGAGGGATGGCAGGCCCGGCCCGAGGGATCGCTGGCAGAGCGCGGCTTTTCGTCTGAGGGGGCGGAATTCGCCAGAATGGATTTACAAGTGATGGATTTACAGCTGTTTTCCCCAGTGTGAAAACGCGTTCATAGCGAATTTAAAAGGCCGTTTCGCCCCACTTCCAGTGCCTTCTTAGCTCGGTTCTTGCCCGCTGTTGCACACTGCGGTGTCGGGGTGTTGGTAAATAGCCACGCGTTCATGTGATCGGGTGTCGGGGCACCGCCAAGTTCTGCGGCGCAGTTTGGCCTGGCATCCTCACCTGCTCCAAAGATAGCAGAGCGTGGCGTGAGTTCAGCTGAGGGATCACAGTGTCACAGAGCCTCAGAGCAGGACCTAAAATTGGCTTGGCTCTGCACCTCTTGTTCCTAAACCTCTGCTGCCCTGAACAGCTGGTTTGCTAACTTTCCATATGCTAATCCCTGTCCTTGTTTTATTTCTTTAGAGCTGTTGTACTGATTAAGTTCAACAGTTTTTTTATTTAGAAGCACATTCTCTGGTAGGCAAAACCTGTGCAAATTATGACACACTGGCTGGTTATTGTAAATAAAAGCAATTCTTATTCGTGGTGTGTGGTGGGGTTTCCTATTTTTATTTGAATGTGGCGATACAGATTGTGAACGTTGCAACAAGCTCAAAGTGATTGCAAAAGCAAACTGCTCTCAATATATAAATAATAATTTTACTCTAAATCTCTACTCAACTTGTAACTTTACGTCAGAAAAAAAGCAGTATGTTTGTGTTTTGACATTGCATAAAAACTGGTTTGCCAAAACTTTCAAATGCATCCAAGGATCCAAGTCTTAATGTTTCTTCAAATATTTGTGTGAAAGTCCAAATATAGTCGAGCCTCTGAAGGGTAATTGATGAACATAATTGGGTTTGTCAGCTTGCATACCAGTGAACAGACAAGATATTTAGATGACTTGCTTAATGACACAAGTTAATATTAAAATTTCACTGTTTGACTTACAGTGCGGCTATCTTTTAATCATAGTTTAAAATAAGTGTAAATCTAGAGTGTAGGATTTGCTTTTGTGCTGATGGAGCTCCCTAAAGCACTCAAATATCATCTGCCACCTGTTTTGGAGCCAGTGGTGTATCACGTCAAAGACTTACTTACGCATGCAATTCCCTGCCTGGTTCCTGATTGGGCTCATACAGACAGAACATTAAAAGAGGCACAGCTCAGAGACTCTTTCCGAGACATTAGGGGGGTGATTCATTCCAGCATGGATGGCAGCCTTCTCAGCCTATAATGAGCATTAAAAAAGCTGTCTTTTATGAATATTGTTCTTCTAAATCTGTACCACAGACTGAATTGCATAGTTTGTTTTGCTCTTTTTCAAGTTCTGTCTCTGCTCTCTAGTCAGCATTTTGTAGTAGGAAGTGATACTACTGGGAAATGTGAACCTCGAAAAACCAGTTGCAATTTATTATCCAGTTCTGTGCAACTTGGGCTCATTTTGCCTTATTTTATCATTCTGTATGATGAGGGCAAAGCTGTCTTTATAAAATGTTATGGCCAGTTAAAGTTGCTGATAAGTGGAAAAAAACCCTCTAAACTGCAACAGCTTAAACCTGTGGGAAGCTTGGCCAAATGTATCAGTTTGGGTTAATTTTCTTATTAATGAAAATTAAACCATGCATAGTGAATTGGTATTCATAACACCTAAAATCCATGTGCAAGTACAAGTAGGCGTTTTGCTTACTTCAGCTATGAAAAAGAGCAGAGTTGAGAACAAATGAGATTTAAAATTGCACTACATTTAGTTTTCCATCAGCACAAAAGCTAGAGTTTGGAAAAGCTGGTAATTGCAGAAGTCTAGCAGTTAAATTTTCATGGTGTTGCAGGTGATTTTATGACCTGTTCTGTGGGAATTTCTTCACAGCCGTGTTTCAAACAAGGCTGTCATTTAGTTGGTGCATATGGAGTCTCTGGAGGTGTGATTTTCATGCTTTCTTATTGTGAATATGATGTTCAGAGGTACTTGAGAATATATATTTTAAAGTAGATGGTTCTTTCACCCCACCCTCTGTTTGCCAGTTTCCCAGATGCACTAGTTATCTGCAGAAGTTAATGCAGTGTTCTGAGGGGTATTTCTGTGAAAACATCAGAAAAAATTCTTTGTGGGACTCTACAGTAAGAAGGGAAAATGAGCTCCCTGCATTGCATAAGCAATATTATAAGAACACATTGGTTAAAGTAAATTGTGTCACTGTGAACTTGATAGAAATGGACATTTTGCACTTGGCTTTTGAAATTGTATTTCAGAAACAAGATGCTGAGTGGCCATGTACAGAACCATTCCTGTTTCTAGCAGCAATAGCCAGGGTCAGTTGGATAATAGTTCTGGGCTGTGTCAGGATTAGTCTTGTCACTTGGCTTTGGTGTGAGGGCACAGGTTCTTATGCAAGGGTCGTGTTAGGGACGGAGAGCGAAAATCCACGGAGTGGATACTGGGGAGGGAAGTTTATAAAGAAGCTGCATGTTTGATATTTTGCTATACACAAAAGTAACCTCTGAGCAAGAGGGAAGGGAGCAGTGCTCCAAAACAGCCCAGAGTCTTTGGATGCCATGGGAATTCACTGCCATTCCTTCTCTGCTCTATTGCATGTGTAAGTTTTTAGTGAACTTCTGAAAATTCCATCCTAACCCAATGCTGACTCTGTGTCTGTCTCATTAATCGCTGTTCTACCAGCCTGCTGTACCACTGACATTGAGATTCAGTTGGCTTGTTCCTAAAGACATTCTTCTAGTCTGGTGAGATACCTCAGGTACCTGCGGAAATAAGGAATGCTTTAAATTACTTCTGCTTGGTGGAGTAATTTCATTTCTCCCTTCACCATGTGATGGCATTAATGAAGCAATACAGTTTTATTAAAAACTTCTTGTACTGTGTGAAGATGTGTCATAACTTGAATTAGGCATGTATGAGTAGAACTTACTTTGGAGCTGAAATGCTTCTGCTTGAGCTCTGCTAAGAAGTTTTGTACTTTTGTGGTGCTGTGATCACAACCCTGATGTGAGCATTTCACTGGATATGTGGTGTATAGATAACCAGAAAAGGAGATGTCAGGATTGCTGGGCCCTGTGTGATGACTTGTGTAGGGTCAAGTTCTGCCTGTGCTAACTCTGCTTCCAGACAGAAATGACTGCACTGAGCCAGACCAAGGGTTCCCCCAGCCCTGAATTCTGCCTTCAGCAGTGGCCATAGCAGATATTTAGAATATAAGGACAAATCAACAAGGGGATTGTGTTTTCTCACTATAGTCCTCCACATTCTGAGTGTCTGTGTCATGGAGGCTTTCCTAGCCAAGGGTAGTAGCTTTTTAGTAGGCCTTGATGGCCTTCTTTGCATCTATCTTCCTGCTTTTTGAGGCTTTCACTCCAGTAGTCACAGTATCCTGTGGCAATAAGGTCAATTGTGGACTCTTCTAATGCAAGAGGCTGGTCCAGGAAAATACAGCTGATTCAATCCTTATTAACCCTGGGTTTGAATGCTGTCTCAGCCAGCCTTGAAGTTTGGACAGTGGGTATCAGAGATAGTCTCCTGCCAACTAAAGTGCTCCATCATTTGGATGTGGCAGGATTAGAACAAGTATTTTGATAATGAAGATTAATTTAATGGTGGACATTTGCCTGCAGATGGATAGTAATATTTACCTTGAAGGCAATAATTCTTGATTCCTCTTCTTCCTTACAACGTGTCCTTTAATCAGTAGATATACAAGTAGTTGTTGAGTTGTTACTTCCTTTGAGAAGAGAACTTTCCCAGGAGTGCAAAGGGTTCTTTAAGGGTACACCTTTTTCTCTGGAGTCATGTGTAGTGAAAGTCAGTGTGATATGGCCCATGACACTTGTGCTGGTTTTAATCTCATTGCTAATGCATTGTGCAGCAAGGGTTTGGCAGCCAGAGAACCTGGATACAGGGTATGTGGTCACTGCCTCATGCTGAAATCCAAGTAGCTGTGTCTTTACTGCTAAAATTATCTTTGTTAGGTGAAGCCTCACATATGTTGCAACCAGATCTTTATGTTGGTATTGGCATCCCTACTTTCTGGGAAGAAAACCAAGCAATGAAAACAAATATTTGTACACTTGAAAACTGCTTGAGGTGACAGAAACCTTTGACTATGGGGACAGAGAACAGGTGCTGATAAGTGTGTTTCCAGTTCTGGCTTTGAAGGGACACCTTTTGGGGAGGTCGGGGGCAGTGATCGCACAGCAGAAACTGAAGTTATCAAATAGCTTTGAACTTTTCTGCTTTAATCAACATCTGGAGTGCAGTAGCTGTAAGTAACTACATGATGTTTTTCTCTTTAGAAAACACCAGCAAGAAGGATAACTCGCCAGGCTGCTGACCACTTTCAGTTGCTTGACTGTGCCCCAAGCAGCCAGGATGTCGGGTGCTTCGGTGAAGGTGGCTGTTCGGGTCCGGCCCTTCAATTCCCGGGAGACCAGCAAGGAGTCCAAATGTATCATCCAGATGCAAGGCAATTCAACCAGTAAGTTTGGTTTCATCTTCTAATCTTTCTCTCTCACCACCCTTCCTGCTTTATTCTGTTCTTTCTGTCAGGCTGAGTACTGTGTGCATTGTGTTATCTAGAATTAATCTTTTAGGGATTCTGTTTTTTTTGAGGCTGCCATTACAAATTAGATTGTCTCTGAATTTGCCTGTGAAGGCTAAATCATGAGTATCTTGGTTTTGATGCAGTTGTTTATGGTGTTTGCTTGTGGTGAGCTGGAAATTCTACAGAAAATATTGGAAGACCAAAGTGAAAACCTTTCTGTTGACTGCAGTGTGTGGGAATATCATGTGGACTGACAGATACAGGGATACATTGCAGAGCACCACATGATAAATGTCCTGCTTGGCTTGGTGCTTTAGTTCTTGGTGTGCTTGTTCTGCAGTCTTTGCCTTTGGTTAGGAGCATAATTTGAGTGAGAAAGCTGAAGGGAAAAGAATATCAAGTTTTGTGCTTTCCAGAGTAGGTGTCTAAACGACAGCAAAATAACAGACTACAGGAAGTCATCTTCTTCTCTAACCAATTAGAAGTGTTAGCCTTCTTAAATAATTATTGTGGTCTAATTTGGAGGAGAAGACTTCTGTGGGAAACTGAATGTGGGCACACCTTTCTTCTTGTTTGCTTGGTTGTATTTACATAGCTGAGGTCGGGGCAGTATTGATAGCATTTGCTGCAGGTCATTCCTCCTGTGCCCACCAACTGCTCTTCTTGGGGGAGTTTTTAATTTTTGGGTAATCAAGTAGAGTCATCTTGTCTGCAGCTGTAGTAAGGAGCACTCCAAGAGCACTGAGTTATTTTGCTGTCTGATTACTGGAGTATTTACTCATGCCTGGTAACACAAAGGAGGTTTCACACAGGCCTCTCCCTTTTGTTTTCAGCCAAGATTGTACGTCAGCCTGCTTCTGCAATGGAATTTAAGACCTGGTTGTGGCCACTTAAATTATATACAGTGTTTATGGTTTCATGGGAACAGTGATGCCATATGGAAAAGAGCTTGGTTTTTAGCACAATAAGCTCTTATCTTTGGACCTTGTGTGAAACACTATCCAAAGCAGCTTTCTGGGGGGTTGGATTTCAAAATTTCCATTTAAAATATGGGTGGGAAGGGGCTCTTTGAAGTCACCTTGTGTAGACCAGGTGCTTGTATCCCATGACTTGCTCCCCGTGTAGAATGGAAGAACTGTAGACTCCATTAGAGGCCACTTGTTGTGGAAATGCCCCCCAGCTCTGGACTCCAGCAGCACCACTGGGTGCCTCTGTGAGAGCTTTGCTTGCTGCAGAGCTTGCAGCAATAATTTCAGGTGCTTGAGGTGTTTGAATTCCAGGAGCCTGTGGAAGAACCTTGTTTGTGATGCAGCAACAAGGGTGGCAAGTCAATCTCTGGCAATTTGTTTGTCTGAGTTTGAGATGTGGCACAGACACAAACACTGTGTTTCTGAATTCTAGAGTGAGACATCTCCAAGAAACTGCATCAGTTTCAAAAGAAGAAAAGTACTTCGTGATTTGTCTAGTTGGCCATTTCTTTACAGTTCTGGATCTCTTTTGTGTTCTGGAAATGTCCTGATGATCTGGAGCCTTCTATCTGAGTCCTGTGGCTGTGACACAAACTGGGTGATGTGACAGATGGTCAGGTTTAAGTCATCAGGGCCAGTTCAGGCTGTGGGGAAGGAAACACCAATTGCAGTAGTTACACCTTGTTACAGTCTGGGAGAATTTTTAGCCATATTTCCCTCTTAGAGGAGAAACACAAGAAAGCAATAGAGGAGTGGTTTGAACAGAAGAGGATTGTATAATAAAGCATATGAATAAGGCATTGTTTGGTGGGGAAAAAACTGAGCAGAAATCTTTGCTTCAAAGAATCTTCTTAAAGTTGTCTGACACATAAATAAACTTCAAACTGAAATTCTTCTGGTGAGGTTTTAGGCTACGTGTAAGATTTGGGGGCATAAGTGCTGATTCTGTTTCTGCCAAACATTCTTTCATTTTCACAATGCTCAGCTTTTTTGGAGCCTCACAGTTCTGTTACTGAACTCCTCATTATTAAGGTCTGAAGTTGTTGACTAAAAGCTGAGTACCTAAAATGCCATTAGTGTATCTGAGACTCATATCTGATGCAGCAATTTCCAAATAAAGGGAATTCAGTAGTAATTGTAGACAGAAGTTCCTGCTTCATACCTTCAAATGTGCCAACAGAATGATCAAGGCTTAGATATCTTGCCCCTGAAAAGGTTATTTTGTCATTTGTGCACTAATCAAGCTGGCAGGAGGCAAACCTGAGAGACTGGTGATATGCTGAGTAGTGACTATTTTAAACCTCCAAGACAGTTAAAGTTCCCTTATCTTGGAATTAAAGCCTAATTGACTATTGTGATACAGGATTGATGAGACAGTGTGAAGTCTGATAGTTAAGAAGGGATTTTGACTGTTACTTGAACTTTAATTCTGTAGGTATTGACTGGCCAAGCTATTCCACAAATCCTTTGTGGGCCCTGAGTTTAAACTTTGTCCGAGTGTGAGTTTTGTAAATGTCTTGGCAGAGACTAATTCATGAGAGTGAAACTGAGGCAAAGTGCTCGGGGTTTTGTTAAGGAAACAGTACAAAGATACAGATAATGAAGTGTATCACAGGTGTACTCTGTTTATAAATAATTTTTAATGAATATATTAAAAAAGGGAGTGTTTTTTTGACATCCATAACAAAGTATGTTCTTCAAGTCAGAGTAGCACCAGGGATGTTGCCTGACATGCTGCTTTTGTTTGGCAGTTTTTGTGTGTGTTTGGCTGTTTACAGCTTTGGGATTGCCTGTTATTCACGGTGTTCTTGCCAGCAAAGCAAAACATCCTCCTGGCTTAGAAAGGTTATGCTCAATTTTGTCACACAGTTTACCTTTGCCTTAGCAGCAAAACAGCATACTATATTGTGGGCTTCTACAGAATTCATTTGTTATCTTGTCTGCCCTTAGTGTCATTTCCTTCTAGGAGATCAAGGCCTGTAATCAAGATTGCCATCTTTATCATTTCTCAGTGTTTAAAAGTGACAGTGTAGCTGAAGACAGTTTTGTAATTGTCTTAATCTCAGAAAAGGAGAGTTCTTAGAAAGATCTTTAACCCACAATGTTAAGAGCACTTACTGGGAGTAACTGGGACTTCTCTTTTTCTGCTGGAAGGAGGCAAAACATGAGAATTTTGAAACCAGTACTTGAAACATATTATTTGTTTGTTTTCTAACATGACACAACCATTATTTTTCCCCTTTCTGGTTGTGAAGGCATTGATCTGCAGTAATACAGCACCTTTCACTCAAAGGATTGCCAGTCTTGATGTTTCCCAAGCCGTGTTGCAACGCTGAGCTCAGGCAGCCCAGCTGGAGTCACATGTGGGGGCTGGAATTTGGCAGGGGGCCGGTGCTGCTGGGATCCTCTCGAATTGCTGATGGGATCCTTTGGAATGAGACTGCCAGGAGTGCTTCAGTGGACATGGGAGAAGGGAGGGCAGGAGAGGAGAAGCTAATGGAGGAATTCTCAAAGACAGGAGAAGTTAGAAGCTGCAAAATTCTGCTGTTCATTCTGTTCTTCATTTGGGAAGGCAAAATACTTTCCAAAGACAAGGTAGTGCCACCATCAAATTAGTGTCTAAAAAACGATATCAAAACAATAACTCAGTGGGGTTAATTTAGTAAAAGGCCATCTTTTTTATAATTATCACTTAGAAACCATCTTAAGAAACATAAGGTTTGTTTTCAAAAGCACCTGCTATGCAAGTGGATTCAGTTGACTGAAATGCTTTGTTTTCATTTGGAGTTCTGTTCTGAGAGGATATTCTTTAAACTATTCTTTAAACATATTATTTATCATGGCCAAACTCACAAGGAACTTTTTGAAATTAATAATTCAAGAATAGTTTATTTTAAAATCATGGGTTTCAGCTTGTCTTCATTGAATATGTTTTGTCTTTAACTCCTGCTTTTTCCCATTTTTGTTGAGAATGATTTCCACCAATGCATCTTGCCCACAACGTATTAATTACTTATTGCCTGTCCAGTTAATGAAATGGTGTGTTTTGGTGAGTGGGTCAAAGATTCTGCTGTGTAATAGAGGGATGAAAGCTGAGCTATAGATCTGTGACTGTTTTGTGTGTCAGTAGTTCTTGCGCTCCTTCTTGCATGGGCTTTTCAAACATAACAAATATAAACAAGGTTGGCAGCTGCTGCCTTGGGTTATTGAGCTGAAAAGCGAAGCTGTTCTGTGCCTAAAGACTCCCTGAGTGTTGTGCTTTTTCTGGCTTGTTCTTTGTTTGTTTGAGGGTTTGATTTTTATTTTGTTTTTTGGTGGAAGTGATTTGATAATCCCATCCGTAAATAAATAATGCATCAATAAAAACAAATGAAAACGAAGCAGAGGCTCGAGCCAGTAGCTACAAGCTGGCATTTAGGTATTAATCACTAGCAAGGAGCCAGCTAGCTGCTGCTTTAAAACACTGAGTAAGGATGTAGAAAACTGAACTAATGAAGCAGGGAAATAAGGAAATGTCCTACTTGGAATATGCCCTCTGCAATTGATGTTGCATTAAATGTGCATGAATGACTAGATGAATGAAAATAGGGTTCAGCATCCTGTGTGTGCCAGTGAGAGAATAAAACAAAGTTCTGGAAGTGTCGGTCATGGGTGATTATTGCATGTTCTGGTTTGCCATAACCCTGTCAGTGTAGAAATGCACCTGCACAGTGCAGGTTGTCTTGGAAGGTGTGGGTGCCACTGGATCCTGGGGTGAGGGCTGAGAGTTCCCTGCCTGGGTTTTAGCTCAGCAATGGTCTCTGTGTGTCAGTAATGTCAGAAGGTGCTTTGGTGGCTGCTGAAGGAATGGGATCTTTAATAAAAGTACATCCAGTGGAGTGGTCCCATCTGCCAGCTGCAATAGTGCCAGGTGCTGCTGTGGGCAAAGGGCACTCAGGTTCACAGAAACTTGGGAAGGCATTCTGGAGTTCATTTGTAGGGTTTGAAGGGAAAAAAAAATATTTAAAGGGTTGGTTTCTTTCTTCTCCCTAAGGTTTCTAAACCTCTGGCTTAAAGTTCATTGTTTAAAGAAATAAAAATTAATAGAGAAACATCTGAGTCCATATTCTGTTTATGTTTCTTTTTTCTTTTTTTTCTTTTAAGATGTGTCCTGCTTTATGCAATTGTTCTGGAGCAAATTAAAAATGGATGGGAAAGCAGGACTGAACTTAAAAGGCTCTTGATTTATTGCAAGTTTGTCTAAATCAATGGTGTTTGAAATATAATACAAAGTCAAAAGTATTGAAAAGTTTATAGAGCAAGGTAACCTCATCACTAATTCAGCTCATTCTTTATTGACATATATTGACAGGGCATATTGATAAAATATGCCTTTCTCATGGTCATGAGTTTTAAAAAGTAGTAACCTCTTTCAAAGGAGCTTGATCCTAAAGGAGAAATAAAGGTATGGTTTGCTGATCTTTTGTTTCTGGTCTGGTTCTTAACTGTTTTCTTAAAGAGACAACTGAATGGAAGAGAAACTCTGATTGGTGTGTGCCTGGAGGAGAATAAGAACTTGGGAGTTTTTCCTGTGCTGTTTTTCTGTAAGCATAGTTTGGATAGTTTCATGGGGGAACTTGTCTCATGGAAATAATGTTTGGTCTAAATTACTGATGAAAAAAGTCCTTACTAGAAACTGGCTTTTATTTAGACTGTGACAGAGCACATGTGGAAAGTAAAGTGATGGGACAACATTTCCCTGGGGTTGACCAAGGTGGGTGGGCCACCTTCAGCTAACCTGGAAAAGGAGCATGTATAAATTTTATGTGTTTCAAAAATAGCATTTGCTACACGTGGAGAAAAAGTGGGCAGAAGAGTTCATTGCATTTGTCTGACCTAATAAACTTACTGTTTTTCTGTCTCGATGAGACATTTTCAGTGGAACTGTAGAATAGGTGGGATGATTAATTTTCATGGATAGATTTCAGTCTTGACTCTCAATCTGTCTTCTGAAAATAGCATTTTTAGATATCTCAAAAAATAAGCGTCCCCCATTTCTGATGACTTGTGCTTGCCAAGGCAGCATTGGTTCTGAAAACATTGAGCTTTTTTTTGTTGTTTTTCTTTCTTTTAAGTGTTTCTAGTGTTTTATCCTTGAGTCTTGCACGATGAGGTTGTCTTGGGAAAATAAACAGCAGCACAGGAATGCCACTTAACCCTTACCCTGATTTTTCTGGTTTGTAAATCCTGTAAGTGGTGCAACCTAAATGAGTGCTTGTCCAATGTGATAATACTGCCCTGCATTCATGGTGGGTGTGTTATCAAAACAGGCTCTTCATGGCAAGATAAATCGTGTCACGTGGAGGATGCATGAATGGCCTCGTGGTTGAGGTTTGAAAGACAAGTCAAAGAGGTCACAATAGCAGAGGTTGCCCAAACTCTTGTAATGACTGTCCTGGACCCAGTATGGGTGTTAGAGCCCTCTGTGTTTTGCAGCATTAGGGCTTTCTGTGGCTTGTCCATAAGTCTCTTAGTCACTGTCTCTGAATGCCCTGCAATACTGACAGCTCATATGTTTTGCTGTGAGTCTTGAATATTTTTTTAGAGAAGTAAAAATGTGGAATTTAAGTGCTTGATTTACCTTCTCAAGCCTTTCTCGTGATTGTATAAAAATAGTTTGAAGTGTTAATTCAGCTCTTTAAAAGAAAATTTATTTTGGGAAATTACTTTGGGGAGATGGGGGAAGATGAACATTTAATGATGTTTAAATGTTAGGGATGCAAATACTGGGCCTGGAGCGAGACTGTGGGGTGACTGGGATGTTCCAGCTGATGTTAAATGCAGTTGGACTACATTATGTCATGGAGTTGCTACAGAACTACAGCAGGGAGATGCTATTGCTGAGGAACCCTGAAGAGTTTGTGTCAGTGGTGAGTTCTCCATGTGAAATGCTTCCCCTTCGCTTAGAGCCCCTGACACAGAACTTCAGAGGTGATTCCTTCCATCAAATGCTTGAATAACCTGCCACTCCTGAGCAGGCAAGTCAGAGCAGAGAGAATGCAAATTGTTAACGGGAAGCACTTTAGGAATTGGATATTTTCACTACACAAATAGTATGATACTGTCTTAAGAACTGACTGAACTGAACTGCCTAAGAACTGACTCCCCAGGGTTCCAGTGGTACTTTTCATGTAGTGCTGACTTCTGTCTGAAGGTCAGAGTGGTCTTTGGAGAGGCCATTGGCTCTTGGAGATGTCAGACCAAAGCAGGGGCTGAAGGGAGGTGGTGTTTCACTTGCCCTGAAGCAGAAAATGTGAACAAGGAATTCAGCTCAAGCGCTTCCCCATCTGCACAGACCTGGTGTGCTGCTTCTGCAGTAGGACATTCCCAGGGGACCCTCTGACAGTGGAAGTGTTGGGATGGTTTTGGGTCAACTTCTCAGCTGAGGGAGAACAGCATGGTTGGAGTGGCTGCTGCCTGGTGCAGAGCCTGCTGGCATCTCCAAGCACACCAGCTGTAGGGGTGGTATTTATAGCTCTGCGATCTGTAGGAGCAGCTGAGGATGAGAGCGGCTTTCCAGCAGCTTCTGTGAGCGAGCGTTTGCCTTGCCCTGGTGCTGCTGAGCCTCACTCCCTCCCCCAGCCAACCTTTCTCCCAGTACTGGCTGAAATTCCACAGTGGGGAGAGAATCCGGTTGAATTCCAAATGAGCTGTTCTTAGCTTCTCCTTGGTTTCCTTCCCTTTTAATGATTTGAAAAATGCAAACAATGCTTTGAAAAGCAAGCACTGCTTCAGCAGGCTGGAAGTGTCCATTTCCCTTCATTTATCTCTTATAATAACAGCCTGAAAGTCTGTCTTATAAAGGCACTGTGGCCCTAGATCTGATTGCAGCGTATGGCGAGCAAAGAAGCCTGTATTAAACGTGTCTTTGTGGTGTTATTCACGTTCCAGCAAATAAAGAATGCCTGCTCCACCCTGCTCTCCGTAAGGAACATGTTCCCATTGTTGTCATTCCAGTCTACAGATGGCGCAGATATATTTTCCAGACCCGTGTTTTTTAAGGGACTCTGTATTTAATGTTTGGTCTTGTGGTGTCAATTCTGAAAGCCCTACGTTTTTTATATGGGTTAAATTGTTTATTCAGTCATCGTAAAAAAAGACTGCTGCTTATAGTGATTCAAATACAGTTGGAAGAATTCAATAGAGTTCGAATTCAGAAATTAGTTATTGGGTATTTATTTCCCCAAAAATTGCCCCTTCCAGAGTTCTGTCTAGACCATCATAATTTTTGGAAATTTCTACCCCTTCCTTTACTAATGATGACAGGACTGTGCTTTTTGTGCTGCCTGTTATCTCTGAGTGCTGGCATTTGGTAGGAATGCGTGCTGGGGGTGGGTTAATGCTGCCACAGGGGGAATTGTTGTGAAGCCTCTTTCCCTGAGATGAAACCTGATTTTATTTCATCTGTAGAAACTCAAGAGGCTTTGTGCCCCCAGCAGTGCCAGATGTGGTAGCAGTGTGGGAATGGCAGATGTAAATGACAAAGCAGGGCTGTGTTGCACAAATCCAGGAAGGTCAGTTTTTCCAGTTCCACACCTGACTCTCATCATAACCGGGTTTTATTTCTGATTGGCAATTGATCGTTTGTTTAGGTTTTTTATTTAAAAAAGCAGTCTGTCCGTCCCCTCACCCCCCTTTCCCAGCACAGCCCGTGTACCAGCTAATCCCAGGCTTTAGCCCAAGTTAATTCTGTCTGCTGGTGTTTATGTGAAGGGCAAACTGCAGTGATCCAGTTCTCCTGGAGCTCCCCACGGTGACTAACGCCTGGCATGTCTGATGGCAGCGTGCCCTGCAATATGACTCTGGGCACTGGCAGGGGCGGAGCTGGGAGTCAAGTGACTCGACTTGAAATGCACTGAGGGATAAGAGAATAATTTCAACTCTTGCCTCTCATGTGCTTCGTGTCTCTATTCCAAGGGCTTGGGAGAAGGAATTGTGTGGATCCCCAGATAGTGGCCTGCAGATGATTTCTAGTCTGCCAAATTTGGGACACGTTGAGGAGCTGTGCTGGCTGGGCTGAAAACACATCGGGCTTGGACTGCAGATTCACTGGCATAATCTGATAGGAGTTTGGAGTGGTTAAGAAGCACTTTTAGTCATTCTTTGTGCCTGCAAAAATATTTATGTGGCTGAGTAGATGGGAATGGAATGAGGGGGCTGATCTTGGCTAAGTTTCCTTGCTTTTGTTTTTTTCTTTTCCTCCTCTCTGTAGGCTTCCCTCTGTCTGTTTACTTGGTTAGTTTTAATGGAAAATGGAAGCGTAAGTCCAGAAATGAAGGCTTGAAGTGGAAATGTGTTTGTGTATATATTTAGGAAGGGGTGAGAAGACCGCGACTGGTGCTTCCAGTTAGAAATACCCTGGAAGATTTTAACTTTGCAGCAGCTCTCAGTTGCTCTCCACACTCTGGATTTGACTGTAAAATAAAGTGCATATTTGACCTGTGCTTTTTGAACTTCAGCTTCAGAAAATCAAGATTGGATTCTGAGGCAAAAAGCTTAGTTGTCCAAAATGACAATAGGAATGCAAAATAATACATATTACAAAATACACGGGAACTGTTTCAGTAGTGAAGTGGTTCTTCAAGGATTGCTACAGTTTTTGCTAAGATTAAAAACCAGGGATGAATTTGAGCTCATAGTTTGGAAAGGTTGAAAGTGTATGTTATTTTTGTGCTAGCTGATAAAGCAGATGGTGGATGGTATATAAAATGTTAATTAAGGAACAAGTGGGATGGACTGTGGCAGTAAAAATGCCAAGAAATGAAGTTGCCTAAGTAAGGGCATGTTAAAATCCAAATGTTTTGTGGAGCTTGGTCTATTACTGTTGGTACAGCACATCTGAAATTATGATTTCCATTGATTGTCCTCCTGCTTTCTCCTTTTATTAGGCTGTACTGCTCCTACTGTGTACTTGTCCTGTATAAGGACTAATTAGTTAAAGTATTTGGGTCTTACCTATTACTTTTAAAATTTAGATTTTTTTGGTGTGAAAAAGTTCATTTCTTTACTGTTTGGTCAGGGGGATATAAAACTCACATTTGTAGTTACAGGTATCAAAACCCCACCAAACTTAACCAGCTGAGCAGCTAAAAAGAATTGTTTCAATTGTTTGAGTTGCAGAGAATACCTGAATTACTCCTGCTCAGAGGACCTTTAGATGGCATAGGCAGCTCTGCATGGCTTACTCTGTAACTGTAAGGAGAAATAAGCTTCTAAAATGCAACCTGTGTGTCTGGCTGGGGATGGCAGTGGGTGTTCAATCAGCTGCTGTTCACACAGGGTGCTTTTCTTTCTGGCAATTTATGACATGTAATTACTTAGTCTGTTTGCTTACAAAGGTAGAAGACAGGTTTAAATATGGTGTCTCAAGGTGAAGCTTATTATTCAAAATTTCCAGAAATTCATAATTCAAATAAAGAAGAGGAATCATCTGGGCATTTATGTGCCTCAACCAAATCAATGATATTTTAAAACCAGGAACCTCTTGCCTTATTCTTGGCCTTCCTTTCTGCTGGACATTACCACCCTGGGGTTGCTGCTTTGGTCCTGGAGGAGGTTTCAGGCACTGCAGCAGGAGGAATGTCTTCTGCTGGTTCCACCCTTCTCACCTTGGGGTTCTGTGTGTCACCCATTTCAGCAGCAATGGGGCAGGAGACAGGGCTTTGGTTTGTAAAATACCCCTTCCAGTTTCTCTTTGATGCAGAAAACTTAGCTCGTGGAAAACCGAGATTCCCCATGGCCTGATAACTCGTCTCTTGGGGAAGGAGGGGCCTGCAAGAGGGGTTGGGTTCCCCAGGGACTGGCTCACTCCCACACTGGGAGCTGCTCTGGTGCTGTGCTGGTGGCAATTGTGGCTGCAGCACAGACCTTCAGTGGCACTTTGCAAACACAGGAGTTAATTGCCACCTTGGACCTTTGGAATAGCAGATAGACAGATTTATTCTGGAAGATAAAAAGGCCATTAATGTGTTGGTGCTGGGATTGCCTGCTTTATTGCCGATCTCATTTCCTGGGGCTCTGTAATTAAAGCATTAGTGTGGGGAGAGCAGAGGGATGGCAGCCTCTCTCCCGGTTCACTGATACACTTCATCTTGGCCTTGCATGGCTTCCAAACCAAACAAAGTAACTGAAAAGCTTCTGGCATTCTTGTGGGTATCACAGACACTGCAAAGTTCTCTTTCTCTTAATTCTCTTTGTTTCCTTGTTCAGCTGAAAACACAGCGTGCTGAGGAACACAGGACATGAAATCAGTGTTGCTGACTCAGCCTAATTGCTGCATCATCATTTCCTTTTTTTTTTTTCTCCCCCCCCCAGTTTGGCATCTGAACTTTTGGGGTAAAGCTTACCTGTACTATAAGAAGCCTTTACATCCCTTCAGCAATATCCATTAGCTTCCTTTAAAAGTCGCTAGATTTCAGGGATTTCCTTGTCCCTCTAAAGGAGATGCTGGGTGCAATAGACACCTTCAGGTTAGGTCAGTTACTTCACTTGGAATTCCTGGTTTCTGAGCTGCCTCACCATCTTCTTCCAGGTGTCTTATCTCACACTGCTGCATACCTGAGCACTGGGTTCAAAGGGGCCTCAAGAGACATCACTGATGTTGGCACACCCTCTGGAGGAGCATCCCAGATGGAGAGGGGTTTAATCTGTTGAGACCATAATCTCTTATTCGATCACTCAGTCAGCTCTGCTGGATTCATTTGTAGAGTGGGAATTCTGTGGTTCTCAAAGTGCAGGATGCAGACTGTGTGCAGGAAACAGGAATGGAGAATAAAGAGACTCCAGGGGCTGAGTGGCAAGGCTGTGAGTGGATCCTGGGGCTGAGGGACAGCCTGCAGAGCTCCTGGCAGCAGGGAGGCTTTCTCTGGCCCCTTCCTGCTGCACTGGAAGGATTTGGCCAGGCAGCTGCATTCCCAACCTCTGACAGAGCTGCTTTCTTGCCGTTAAACTCCCTTTCCTGATACACTTCTCCAGATATGCTTTGCATCCTAGAAAGTGGTTTTCAAAATAGTGAGGTGGACGTGGACCTTATTGTGAAGGGCTGAGGAAAGCCTGTCTAAGAGAATAATAATAGTAATAAATAATGATTTTTTAAAAATGGGGCAGAGTGGAATGATTTGCATAAGTCACAGAGCCTGAACTTTACTCTTCACAATTGTGATGGATCAAATTTAAGCTGGAAGCAAAAAGGGTGAAGTAATGGCAAGCTTGTAGTGCCTTTGCAGACATAAATTGGAGATTGGTTTTTATTTGTACTGCTTTTTGGGGGTAGGAACTTCCAGGTATAAGGTATTAGCTCTTCCTTACCTTTCAGAGCTTTGGTGTTAAATTATCAGATGAGAAATGAGAATTTGGTGAATTGTAGCAGTCTGGAACACACTGCAAGGAGAGAACTGATTTGAGTTTGGGGCAGGGAGTTGTCTTGTGGGATTTGGTTTTTGTTCCCTTTCAAACTGGGGGAACGGTGTGAGCTGTAGCTGTGCTGCTGTTTGGGCAAAGCCAGTAAAGGGAAGTTGCAGCCATACATGATTGCTTGGGTTACAGTTTGTTCTGTGTTGGTGCCCACGTTGCTATCCAAAGCCACAAGCATTTTTGCAAGTTGATACTGTGCTGGTGTGTATTATTCACTGGCTTTGCATGTCTGACAGCTTTTTAAGGCAAGAATGTCAGCACAAGGTGCATCCAAGTGAAACAGAGTTGGCCCTGAGAAATAGAGCAGCAACTGTTGCTATTTGTGGTCCAGACAGTGATCCTTTCTCCGCACTGTAATTTTGGGCAACAGTCCTGCTCAGGGACACAGCATCTGGAAGAGGAGAGATTTAATTTTAATGGGAATCCTGTAACCACATTTTCAGGGACTTTGGTGAAAGATGACAAATTCATGTTTGGAACGGTAAGAAATGTGGGTGATATAATTTTTATTTATCACAGAGGGAAAGGGACAAGCCCCCATTTCCCAAAGAATAGCCTAGCTGACATGAACATGTGAGAAATAAGCATCTCCTGTTTAGGATGCCTGGTATCAGGATGTAGATCATCCCCAGGAAGACTGCTGACACCTTTCTATGGCTCTTTCTTTGTGGACTTCATTTGCACATATCATAATTGGGTCTCGTTCCCAAAGGCAGATTGCTGCTTTGGGTGTAGGTGGGTGGGTATAAATCTAAGGTGCTTTATCTAATTTCAGTACCCTCAGGACTGTGCCTTTTTACAGTCCTAACACAGATGGTGTTGAAAACAGCTGCTGGAAATAACAGATTTAAGGATTTCCAGCACTGTAGTACTGAAATAAGGAAGCAGCAGAGATTCACTTCTGCAACAAGGGCTGTGCTTCTAAATTACCCTCGTTGGAATACAGACATTAAAATGACAGCTGGATCCATTGTGTATTGCTCCCCTCCAGGCAAAGGTTATAGGAAGGTGTTTTGTAGCTGGGAAGGAAAAAAAAAACCCAAACCCCACCAACCTAAAGGTGTCTGGCAAAGCTTTCCTTAATGGTGGGGAATGCACTGAATTTTGTTTAGCAACAGAATATTCCTTGTAGGAATTTTTTCTTGCCTTGCTTGAAATAATGCCTGCAGAAACAGATTGTGAGGAAGCTGTGAGTCTGTGCCATGTGGTGACTCTGAACACTCAGAGTCACGGGCTGCGGGTCAGCAAGCTCCATGATGATGCTCCTAAATGTCAAGGTAGCTAAGAGTTTGAATTTTATTTCCTGTAGGTATTATCAACCCAAAGAATCCTAAGGAAGCACCAAAGTCCTTCAGCTTTGACTACTCTTACTGGTCCCACACCTCGGTGAGTGCTTTTACAAGAAAACCTGGTTTTGCTGTTGTTGTTTGGTTTGATTCAATTGCATTCTCTCTGATCATGCCATCCCTGTCAGATGTCTCTGCACTGTTCCACATTCAGGTTAACAGCTTTTAACTGTAGGTTGTGTTTTCCTCTTTGGGGAGAGCAGAAAGCTAAAACAAGGTGTAAATATTTGAAAGATTACTGAAAATGTTCTCCAGCAATGTTGTGTTCTAACTGTTCTGTGGGTGCACGTGAGCCACGGTGAATCCAGCTGTCCTCTTGGACAGTGACAAATGCTCAGGTTGCTGAGCTGGAGGAGACGTGTGGCCTGGGTTCCCTTGGCACGTCTGGAAAAGGCAGTGTGGTGATCCATGTTTGCAAGAGCTGCAAAAGCAATAAATTCTCATCTGGCTCCTCTGCCCCACCCTCCCAGGAGTCGGTGCTAAGCTCTTGCTGACTTCCAGTAATTGTTCTCCGGCAGAACCGTGTTGTTCTGCCACCTACTCCTCCCCTGCCCTGTTTTCTAAAAGATATATAAAGAAGGGATAATGCATTTCTCTGAGATTAATTTTAGTAACTTGGATGGTGAAATAAGACTTAGTATTTCTGAGCGAATCTGTGGCCAACGAGATTGTTTTCAAGACAAAAAACCCTCACCTCCCTTGCTGAACCTTCCAGAGCAGCCATGCAAGTTGATTACAGACCAGTCACAGGAACATTATGAACATAATGCCTGAAAATCTGCAGATAAGCAGCATCAGGGAACAGAGGAGGTCTGATAAAATCTTGATCCCAACATTAGAATGTTAGCACAGCTAAATTTGTCCTGATTTCGGGAGCAGGTAACATTAAAATCCAGCATTTCAGGAAGCAGGAGAATGCTAGATTTCGAGTCAGATACACTCACAAACAATGCAGTGACATGGTCATTGTCATTCTGCTCCAGCTTGAGCTGCCTTGGAAAAAAGCTGTGTGTAGAAATGGGCCAATTTCCCTCTTCCTAAGGGATTCATCCACAAGACAGAAGTGGAAGAAAACCCAGTTGCTTTTGAAACCATACTTAAATGATGGCTGAGTCTGTACTTACGCTGTTCCCTTGTCTTCCCAGCCTGAAGATCCCTGCTTTGCATCCCAGAGCCGTGTGTACAATGACATTGGGAAGGAGATGCTGCTGCACGCCTTCGAGGGCTACAACGTGTGCATCTTTGCCTATGGACAGACTGGGGCTGGGAAATCCTACACCATGATGGGCAAGCAGGAGGAGAGCCAAGCAGGCATCATCCCCCAGGTAGAGCAGAGTCCAGAAAGGGCATCTGGGTTTTACAGCACCTTCAGACACTGGCTGATAATGCCATTTTTGCATTGCAATAACAGTTAACAGAGAACTGCAGCTTACCTCTAATTTTATAGCACAGAATAATAATATTGGTGAAACCTGGAGCAATTGTTGAGATACCAGATAAAATCAGGTTGATAGTGATGTAGAGTTGAGATTAATTATCTCCCCAGTGAGGCTGCATGGGGTTGATGCATTAGGTTCTTTTTCTTGTCCTGCTCTCATTCTAAAGCCATTTCAGTGACATGTCAAAGTAGTTCTTTGTTACTCCTCAGAAAAGACTAATTTCTGACTCAGGTTTAATCTCTCCCCAGCTATGTGAGGAGCTGTTTGAGAAAATCAATGACAACAGCAATGAGGAGATGTCATATTCTGTAGAGGTGAGTGTGGTGAGGGATCAAAGAATGGCTGTGTGCTGGACATCAAACTGACCTTGGGTGCTGGGTTATTGATGTATTAAAATGCCGATTTTTGATGGATTTCTTTTTTTAATGCTATTTTTTTAAGCTTTGTGTCTTCTCTCTAATTTGTGTTTGAGGCAAATGTAAATAAAACCTTTGTGTGACTTTTTTTACCCCCACCAGAAAACTAGTTTACCTTTACCTGTTTAGTAATTCCGAAAGGAATGGTGGGCTGTAAAACCTGAATGTTTGTTGCAAACACAATAGCCGTAATTCTTAGAATCAAAATTTGCTTCTGCATACAGAGAAATTAGTTTTTTTCCCCCTTAAGTTTGCTTTGGAGGTTCATGAGAGATTCCTTGGAAGCAGACTCCTCCTGCCATCTGTCTTGTTTGTTGCTCTAGGAAGCACATTTGCTGCTGTGTCAGATTGAAGCTGCTGGGATGATTGGGAACTGCAGTGCATGGTTTTTCATTACACACCAGTGTTTTCTGAAGGAATTCCAGGATGTGTACAGGGATGCAAGGCCAGCAGCTTATGTTGGAGATGTGATGCTTGAGACTTGTGACTCCTCTTCCCTCTGCCTGTGTCTGAGCTGTTAAATGAACTGAGACACCCACCCACAGCTCTGCTGTGTGGACTGGGGGAGTATCTACCACTGGCACTCTGAAATGCTGCAGGGGAAGCCTTAGCAAACACTAAATTATCCATGCAAATCCCTGTTTTCAGGTGAGTTACATGGAGATTTACTGTGAGAGAGTCCGGGACTTGTTGAACCCGAAGAACAAGGGGAATCTGCGGGTGCGAGAACATCCTCTCCTGGGGCCCTACGTGGAGGATCTGTCCAAGCTGGCAGTGACATCTTACACAGACATTGCAGACCTCATGGATGCTGGGAACAAAGCCAGGTTAGTGATGGTAGCCTGGTTTGTGTTTTTATCACTGTGATGCATTGGCACTTTAAAAACCCCTCATGTAAATGAGGGGTATTATTGAAATATGCACCCCTCAGTGCTCTTAAAATACTGGTATTTATTTGTGTGGTGAAATAATGCTGCAAATCTCTGTGTAGACATTTAAAGGTTGTTCATGACTTGAGATGAAGCATCTAAATAATTATGCTGGCAATTAGTTCTGCCTTTGCTGTGTACTGTATCACTATCCTGGTATAAATAAACATGTGAACTCAGTCTCCTCTTTCCTTCATTCAAGTGGTCAGGACTAAAGTTGGCGTTGCAGCTTCAGTTTCTGGTTCATTAGTAGTTGTTTCCATGTCAGCTGTTGGCTCCATTTAACAATGTGTGGGAAAGGCTCACAGAAATGCTGCTCACATTTTCCTGGGTGTTTGCATAGAAGGTAGATTATCGAGTACACAGACTGAGAATGCTCTGCTTGAGCTGTGATAAAGATGGGAGCACTTAAGAGTGAAAAATCAGGGAATTTGTTAGCTGTGGTTGGGTCTTGCTCACAGGGCAGAACATCACCTGCACGTGCTCTTGCTCTCACTGCTGTGCAGTGCATTCAGCCCTGCAGGAGTTTGGCTTCTCTAAACATGTGCTTGTGTGTTCCTCTCTAGGACTGTGGCAGCCACCAACATGAACGAGACCAGCAGCCGCTCCCACGCTGTGTTTACAATTGTCTTCACCCAGAAGAAACACGACACAGAGACTGACCTTTCCACGGAGAAGGTGTGTTAGAGATCAGTGCCTTTCTGCCTGTTCTCCACTTACCTCCCCTGCAGTCACTTATTGACAGGATGATGAGAAAATGAGAATTGGGGTTTTTCTGGTGATTTGGCCTTGACAGACCTCTTTTATTTCCTATAGGATTTGTTTAACTGTAATTCTAAAAACAACTAAATGGGGACTGTGTGCAGGAGGAGAATATATAGATGTGTGAAAAATACAGCCTTAAGGGCTTGTTTCTATGGACAGGGATATATGAAATAAAATGAGTTCATTTTCCCCAGTCTTGCACCCACACTTTTTTTTTTTGCTTGTCAGTGCAAAATATTTGCCTCATTAGTTCTTTCCTTTGGGCACAGGGATTGGGATGAGTGAGATTTAGGCACTTTCTGAAATTAGCATGTTAAAAGGAAGCACACTGCTTAGCATGGAACAGATTTTTGGCTTTTACCACTCTGAAACAGAGGCTCTACATGCAAAAAAGAAGCTGAAATACAGGTGATGTTCACGTTTCTGAACTGACTACTGTGGATAGATCTGAACAAAATTAATTATGAAGAAACCCCCCTATAAAATTATCATTAACTGACCTGCCTGACTGAAGCCACAGGCTGCCAGTGCTTTATTGGTGGTGTCACCAGAGAGAGGATAAAGTTTAGTTTCTCTTCTTTTGAAGTTCTTGTGTTGTCTGCAGCAGTAATACTTAATTTCCTTTGACTTGCTCTGTTCATGTGAGACCTCCTTCTCTTTTAGGTGTAGTGATACTTAAACCAGAACGTAATCCCAGACACTTCTTAGCCCTAAGATAACAGCATCAAGCTAATTGCTTGTGAAAACTCTGTGACTGCAGCTTTAAGCACACTATGGTGGATTTTCAATCAGTAGAGTTGTTCTAATGCCATAGAAGTCTTTGGAATTCTCTCATTCACCCAGAACTAATTCTCATGGTCTTGTGCTTTCTGTGTCCAGGTGAGCAAGATCAGCCTGGTGGATCTGGCTGGGAGTGAGCGAGCTGACTCCACTGGTGCCAAAGGAACCCGGTTAAAGGTACTGGAGGGATGGGCAGGGATGGGAAGTGGCTGCACAAGCATCATATGGAGTCTTTGCTTTACAAATGAAAAGGAAAAAGAAAGGGTTGCTTTTCTAAGTAAGGAAAAAATGGTTGCCAAACTCTTGATTGTAGAAATGTTGACTAGGGGTTCATGGCTGATACTATATAATACTGCCTTCTGTTTCCTCAGGAGGGAGCCAATATAAACAAGTCGCTCACAACTCTGGGCAAGGTTATTTCAGCACTGGCTGAAGTGGTAAGTACAGCATTTACTTACCTGCAGCAACCTTTGGTGACACTGGGACAGTCAAGTCTCTGGAGTGCAGCAGAACCATGCATTGTTCATGGCCTCACAGTCCCAGCCCCATGAACTGTGTGTGTCTGGGGAGGTGACAGTGCTGGTCCTGCTCTGTGGAGGTGCTGCAGGCTCGTGGGGACTCTGTGTGTGGGCAGGTTGAAGCACTGGCTGCTTTAACTGTGAAGAAGCCTTGCAAAAGGAACCTGTTTGTGTAGAGACATGTTCACGTAGCACGTTTTAAGTTCTGCAGTAATTTGAATTTTATTTGAAAGAATAATTTTAGAAAACTAACTGCAGCTTTGTTGTTAAAGGTTGTAGAAACTACCAGTGTAATATTTGATTTTCACTGTCTTTCTTTGCAATGACAAGACTGAATCGTGTGCTAAGTGAGCATATATTGATCCAAGCAAAAGTTTGTAGGTTTAGAAAATACTGTGTCTTTTACTTTGATACTCAACAATTATTAAAAAAAACCCCAACCAAACCAAACAAATAAATTATCGTTGTTCCTTTTAAAAGTGAGATTTCAACAGCTTGGACAGGCTGAATATGTTTAAGTGCTTTTTAGATTTATTCTTTTGAATTGGAGCAATTCTCATTCATTTGGGTTCTGAAGAAGAGAATGTACTGTTCAAGCTAACATGGAAATTATGTATAAAGCTCTGTTGAGAAGCTCATCCTGCATCTTCTTCCTCTTTCTTTAATGCTTTCAACTTAGGATAACTGCACCAGCAAGGTATGATGGTCTGAGTAGTAGTAGATGTTTTTTTTTTGCCTGACTGAAGGTTTGCTGCTTAAATTATCTTGGAATGGTGTTAGAACACAGAATTAAAAGTCAGGAAGAAATGCTTTGTGCACAGAAAAACCTTTCTGAAGGTGGAGCATCCAGGGAATTCTCTGAACTGCTTGCCATGGTCTGTTTAGATGCCTGACTATGGTGCAGGTTATCTGATACCACACTGAGCAGTCACTTGTACAACTGAGGGTGGGCTCCCTGTGTTTAGGTAGCATATGTGTATATTCTCATAGTTCTTTTAATACCCATGCTATGAATTTTGTGTCCTAAACACTCTTTCTGTTCAGTGTCTATCTGTCATATTATGTCATTCCTTTGTAGAGTAAAAAAAAGAAGAAGACAGACTTTATACCCTACAGGGATTCTGTCCTGACGTGGCTTCTCCGAGAAAATCTAGGTATGGCTGATCTGTCTGTGCACACAGTGTGGAAAGAAAGGCTCACTGAATTTCCTGCCTGCTTTTAGCTCACTTAAATTTGTATGGAGGATGATGTTAAATATTTTTAGTAGTCAGATGTGAGTTGTCATAGTCCCACCTGGTGTTAATGTTACAGCTCTTTCCTATGATTTGTGTATGTTTCTTGGCAGTGTACAATATAGCTGAATTCTATAATTCATTGAAAATACTGATACTTAGTTGGCAATTAGTGCCTAGATGGTGCTCTGAAATTCCAGCTGAAATCATGCCTGTTCACTGTAGGTGGTAACTCCAGAACTGCAATGGTTGCTGCTCTCAGCCCAGCAGACATAAACTACGATGAAACTTTGAGCACTTTAAGGTACTTTCTTTTCTCTCTGAGATGGATATGTGACTGTTTGCTCTAATGCCATATTTTGTCCTTCAGACCTTTGGTTTATTGTACTTTGAGAACATCTGTGGGGAAGAAGACTATGCTGGCAAGAACACAAGTGCTCTAAAGAGGAAGCCCAATCTATTGTACATGAATAGGGAGCCAGGGATTTGTTGCTGACTCTTTAACTGGAAAAATCAAACTCATCTTCTTGTGTTGCTATGTGCTTATCCACTGCTGTCCCTAAAATTGAGCATATTGGTCAAGCTGAGGCTTCAAAGCACTGAGTAAAGGCAAAAAAGAGTTGTCTGTCATGCATATTGTTGATCCATCTTGAACAGAACTCGTCTGTTTGGTGCAGTCCCCTGTACTAAGCATGAGCACAAAGACATGACTGGCTGTAAGGCAGGGCTCTGCTCTGCCATGCAGCTGCAGGTCAGAGGCCCTGTGTTGTGCCTTGCTGCCCTGCTGTGTGTGCCAGAGCCCCTGGGGGTGCTGAAGGTGTCTGTTCCCCTGTGCTGCCAGGTACGCCGACCGGGCGAAGCAGATCAAATGCAATGCTGTCATCAACGAGGACCCCAACGCCAAGCTGGTGAGGGAGCTGAAGGAGGAGGTGACCAGGCTTAAGGATCTCCTGCGTGCTCAAGGCCTGGGAGATATTATAGACAGTAAGTGGATTAAACACACCTTGCCATCTTGAGCTCAGCCTCTCTGGCAGAGGAGGGAGAGCTGGGCCTGGGAGAGGGAGGGATTTAAACCACGGGATTTAAATATAGGTGCTGATATTTGAGTTTTGAATGTGATTTTAGAAATGGCAGCCCCTTCTGTCTTTAAACAAGCAGGATCGTCTGTGGGGTTGCCACCTTGAAACCCTCAAGAGAAAACACGGAGTTTGAATTTCCTATTGCTGTGGAAATGCTTTTGTGTAATAGAATTTACACATGCAGGAGTTCCCTGGGTGAGTTATGGGCAGCTCTTTGTCTGGCTGCCAATTAAAGGAGTTAAGATGCAGGAACTCAGTTTCACACTGAGAATGAAAAGCATCTTTTCTTCCTCCTTAAAGGGTTAGGGTTATGGGTTCATACCTGGCTTCAGTGCCATCCTTGCTCAGAAAAGGAAACAATGGCTCATGTTAGACAATGTCCTGAGTGACAAATGATTTGTCATCTTGAAATAGCTCCGAAACAGCTGCTTGTGAATAACTAACGAGTCCTTTTGGGAGACTCTGAGTTAGGCTGGCAGAGCACTGTTGTGCTGATCTGCTCTGCCAGCAACCTCTTAAAGCACCAGAACACACTTGTGCCCCATTTCCTTGTCCTTATTCCAAACCAGGCAAATGAACTGAAATTTCAGCTGCTACATTATTCTATAATATGAACAGTGAATTATTTCCTAGTGAAGGAAATGCCCATAAAAACACACAGTGTATTCCAGTGGAATAAAAGATTCTTTGACTTAAAGAAAAACAAAGAAACAAAAAAGAATGTTGCACTGGCTTCTGATGAGAGCTTTTTGTCTGTAGAGCAGAAGTCCTGACTTAGTCACAGGCTGCTTATAGACATGGTAACAACATGTATTTACCTCTTTGTTTGCTTGTTTTCAAGAGGATGGGGCCAGAAGACAATGAGATACAAGTGTTCTCATGCTTGGTACTGTCTGTGGGTTTTGGTTCCAAATCCAAACTGAAGAAACTGTTACTGAAAATTGTTTTTTGTTTCTTTAAGTCCCCAGTAGAATTCTCTTCCCTTCCTGTGTCACTAGTGAACCTTCAATTTTGATCCTTCTTGTATTTTCCCTCCTGCTTCCTTTCAGTTGATCCAATGGGAGATGAATACTCTGGAAGTGGAGGCAAATGTGTGTATTGTGTGGTTCTCTTTTTAACCTGCTTTCTCTGGGTCAGCTTTTAACAGAGCTTTGCATGCCAGCATTTCTCACAGGGAAATCCCAGACAGAACCCTCACTGGAATGCAGGGCAGTTCCATGAAAAGCAGCCTCACCAGCACTTCTTAGATTGAGCCCACAGGCAAAAAAAAGTGCAGGGTTTAAAATGCAACACGTGTTCATTGCTTTCTTTCTGGCAGAATGTAGAAGGGTAGTTCTTTAGTGGGTTTTCATGACAGTGAACAGTTTAGATTTGAAGTAGAAAATCTCTTCCTCAAATCCTTTCCCAGCAACTCAGTTGAGCAGTTCCTGCTGGCATTTTAATGGCTCTTTTCCAACCAAAAGTATTTGTTTTAAACGTGTCAGGTGATGAACTCAAGATGAAATGTTATCACTTCCTTCTGGACACTGAGTTTTATTTATTTTGTATAGTCCTTAAAAAAAAAAAAAGGAAGTTGAACATCTTACACTGATGAAGGTCTCTTATTTGAGGTGGAATTTTGCTTGCAGGTGATTAGCTTAATGGGGTTAAAACCAGTCAGCAAAGAGCATTGTATTTCTGTTGGTGTTTGGTTCCATGAAGGGGGAATAGCTGCAGTCCCTTGCCAGAGGAGTGTATTCCCTGTCAGTTTGGGGTTGGTAGCCTTCCTCAGCTCTTTCAGCCAGCTTCCTTCTCCCTCACTCAGTACGAGCTGAAAGAGATCTGTCTGAAATTTCCTAAAGTCAAAGCTACTGCTGGTGGAAAGACTCATCCTGGCCTGTGTGACGTGTGGGTGCCGCTTGCAGCGTGTGCACGTGTGCTCTGCTGCTGCAGGAGCTGCAGGAGCTGCAGGAGTGATGTGCATGGTGCCCAGGGCTCTGGTTCTCCTGCCCTCAGCGACGGGGAGCGACTGCCTCTTCCTCTCCCTCCAGGCGTGCATGGCCTTCTGAGACTTCATCCCTGCTCTCTCATGCCTGCTTTCCCCATCCCAGCAGCATTGCCTTCCCTTAACCTGCTTCTCTCCTGCTGGACTCCCACCCCTGCCTCCTGCATTTGCAGATGGTGGTTTTCAAACTGCCTTGGTGCCATCGCCAGTCCCACGGGGCTGGAAGGGCAGGTTGAGTGTGGAGTGAAGTCAGGCATAAGGCTTGGCCAGGGAGGAGCAGAGAAGGTGCAGGACAGGGAAATTCCTGCAGGGTCTGAGCATCTCATTTTTATAAGCATGATGCCATTGTGTATAACTTTCATGGTCTGATTTGACCTGTTACTTATTTGAAAGGATTTGTCTTTGAAATAGAATTCAAAACTATTAAAATATTAGAACGGAGCTATTCCGTCGTCTCATATTTTCACGTTAGAGCATTTTCCTCTTGGTGTGTGATTATTCTGAGGATATTGTTTACAGACATATCCAAGAAGGCAAGTTAAATTAAAATAAAGTTCTGCTGGATACTTGTTCTTAAATCATTCAGGCAGCTTTTCCTTGTTCTCTATCAACGTGGCATCTTTCAGGCCTCCAGGTTTTCAGTCTATAAAAGCTGCCTTATTAATTTTTTTTTAAGGCCTTTCTTATTTAATAACCAAAAAAGCTTTAAAGCACCTCCTGAAGTGTAAGAGCACTATCAGATATTTCACTCAGATATGTTAAATTTCCGTTTTTCAAAAGAGGAAGGCCAAGAAGTAACATAATTTATTGTTGAGAACTTGTGTTCTTAAAGGTGATTCACATCCTCCCCAGTCAGAGCTGAGGGAGGGGCAGTTCTTGGTCCTGTGGTGCTCCACCAGCAGGACCACTGCTGTGATAAATATCTCTTTAATCATCATTTCAGATTAAAGCAGTCTGGAAGAGAATGTTTTGCTGAGTTTAAGGGGTTGGTGTCTCTTCAGACTTGAGCCCACAGAGTCACTAGTGTCACAAGGATGTGAACCTGCTCCTGCTCTGAGCTCTGTGGTGCTCAGCTCAGTGTTCACTGAGGAGTAGGATGGTTTTGTTTTGCCAAGCGTGTAATTTGTTTTTCCAAGGTTTTTGGATCAGAAAGGTTTATGATGCAGCCCTTCCTAGTAAACTCAGGGTCTGAGCTGAGTTACTATGTTATGGTTACCAGTATTAAGATTTGTTTCAGAACTGCCATCTAAAAATTACAAAACTTGTCTTGTTGCTGCTTAAATGCTTTCCTCTTACACTGGTATTTCCTTCCTTTCCTTTTTCCTTTTCCTTCCCCCTTCCTCTTTTCCTTTTCCCCCTCTTCCTGCCTTCCCTCTGTCTGTGTGTCTCTCTCCCAGATCTGAAAGATTTTCAGAACAATAAACATAGATACTTGCTAGCCTCCGAGAATCAACGTCCTGGCAATTTTTCCACAGCCTCCATGGGGTCCCTCACTGCATCTCCATCCTCCTGCTCTCTCAGTAGTCAGGTGGGCTTAACATCTGTGTCCAGTATACAGGAAAGAATCATGTCAACACCTGGAGGAGAGGAGGCCATTGAACGTTTGAAGGTGGGTTTTGAGGAGGGGGAATAACAGTGAACGTGGGAGAGCTTTCCTTCATAGATACATCCTGTTTCAGTAGAAGGTTCTGCACCTTAGAACAGACAATTAGTGGTGGGCTAGAAACTGGGTCCATGCACAGCCTTTGCTGTTAGGATTATTTAGGTTTAACTGCAGCCTGGAGCTACAATTAATTGTAAATTAAATTCTGGGTTTTCATTTATGGTCCTCTGGTGCAGTGGTAACTCTGGAAAATGTGATCCTAAGTGTGGACTCCACGAGGCTGGTCAGCACCAGTGTGGGCCAATCTGGCTTGAAAACACACTCAGCTTTCAGAAACCCAAATTACCCCAAAGCCCAAAAAGGCAGGAAGAATAATCCTGCCACTGTTGTCTTGGGCCAGCCCCCAGAGATTAAAATGGGAGGCACAGAATGGCAGTGCCTCAGCCACACAATGGCAGCCTTGTCCCAGCCCTGCCCGGGCTGACCCGCAGCACAGCCAAGGGCTCGGGGCTGTGTGAAAGCCCCCCGTGGGCAGAGCTGGCTGGGGTTGGTGCTGCCCCCTTCTCCTGTGTGCCCAGGAGACACTGCCCAGGGACAGGGCACACTCTGCACAGCCCTGCCCTGCTGGGAACCCCCTGTTGCCATGCAAGGAACACTGCTCTCTGCAGCTCCCTGGCATCCAGTTGCTGAATAATGCCTGTAAATCAGATTAAAAAAAAGGAAACAGATTTAGGTGGTTCAAAATAAAGTCTCACTCTGATTAGATATGAAGTCATCTTTTCTTCTCAGCCTGCCTTCAGGGCTACTTATCCTTTTAAAAATGAAGGGAAATTAATAAGAGTTTCAAAGTGCCAAGAGTGCTTTTTATATCCGAAATGAATTTGAGGCCTAAACTGAGCACAGACTTCAATTGCTTTGGGTCTGTGTGGAGAACTGTGGGAAGAATTGTGAACCAGCTTCTGGTATTTTCACACAGGAATCTGAGAAGATCATTGCAGAGCTGAATGAAACCTGGGAAGAGAAGTTGAGGAAAACTGAGGCCATTAGGATGGAAAGGTCAGGAACTGGATGTGCTGAATTGTGGGTGGGCTGTGCAGTTCTTAAAGTTGCTGTTCCTCAGGCCTGTCAGCTCTGGCACTGAGGTTCACAAACTTGCCCTTCTATGCTCTGAGGTGGTGGCAGTCGTGGAAAGGCTGGTTCAGAGTCTAATGTCTTCGTTGCATGGCTTTCATTAGACCTTAAAAAAGCCTGAAATATGATCTATATCTTGCTTTTTTCTCTCTCAGGGAGGCATTGCTGGCAGAAATGGGAGTTGCCATTCGGGAAGATGGAGGAACTCTGGGAGTCTTCTCACCTAAAAAGGTAGAGAAAATTGGTAACTCTTGCATCATGTCTCCGTGATCAACCTGAGAGGAGAGGGGGATGAGGGTTGAACTTCTCTGCGTCTTCTTCAGAGGATTCTGTGCTCAGGGAGAAGTTTTGCAGCTCCTTGCATGTCTTGGTTTGGTAGCAGATCAGGAGTGCAGCCTCTTTGCTGGTTTCTGCAGTAGCTGTGTGTGACCCTCATGTGCTCTGCCTGTTCTTGGGGATACCCAGTCAAGGCTGCAGCCTTCTTTAGGTGCTCATCCTTGAGTTTGTTAATCCTTTTTCCCTTGGAGAAAGGGATTGTGCTCTAGTGAACCACTGGACATAGGGGATGCAGGGGAATTACTCTTTCAGTACTTGGCAGGAGTTCTGTTTTCTGAAACTTGAAAGAACGGTGCAAGAAAAGGGCATAAATCAGAGCTACAGCTATACAGTGGTTAAGGTAGCAAAGAAGCTGTCTCTGCAGGTATAGCAGAATTATTGAAGAAGTCCAAGGAAAAGAACTTCCCTCTATCTCAAAAATCTTTGAACAGGGAGCACAGGGTAGCATTTTAGCCTGAAACTTGCTAGTTCGTAATAAAGTGTGTAATCAACTGGATCTAAGTTGAAACAGGGACCTGTGTAGAGGCCTTGTACAGAAATGGTTAAAATATTTAATCCTTCACTTCAGGCAGAGTTAGACTGTGATGTCTGGAGTAGGTAGAACTCCAGTTTGCTTTTGGAATCAGCTCCAGGAGTGCCTGAGGTTTGTAAAGAGGCTGATTGACTCACTGAGTGTTCTTTATGTTTCTTTCTCTGACGTTGTGGATCCTCATCTCCTTCTAGATTTTCCCTCAGAGTCCATCAGCTCTCTTTGATGATTCTTTTGGTGCATTTTCAGCTGATCAGGTTTGTGTGTAAATGCCACCTGGATTAAGTAGTTGCTTTGCTAATAGATAGTGTTTGTTTTTACCCACATAGGATTTATTAGGAGAAGTAAAACTCCCAACCCAGTCCTGGCTGCTTCTGTTCCCTGCTATCCTTGCACTTCCATTAGTTCTCCTTCTAGTAACTGTGGCTGCTGTTGTGAAAATTTAGGAGATGAATATTCAGATAGAAAATGTGAAGGTTTTTTTTAATAAAGGCTACACTTCTGAGGTACCAGTGTGTATCTAATCATATGCAATGAGTGAGTAGCTGGGTTTGCCAGCACCATCTCTCAAGTTCCTGAGCTTTATTTCCTACAAAGTGTTCAAGTGGTCCAAGTCCTAGAGGTGTTACAGCAGTTGGCTGTGTCTGGCATTTGGTTTCCCTCCATTTTGCTCTTGATTTAAGAGCTCTGTGCAGCTCCCAGTGCTGATTTGTGTGCAGTGACCAGTGGTGGCAGCATGAAACATCTTCAGCTGCAGTTTTGGGTCACCCCTCTGCTTTTAGGGGTGAAAAAGCTGTCTTGCTTTCCCCCCTTTCTGTCTTCATAGTGAAATTTTCCCCTGGGCAATGGACAACCAGATTTCCTCATTCAAATGCAAATACCATTGTGAACATCCATTTTTGACCTCTGTACACTGGGTGCTGTTAACGTCTCTCTTAGTGAACTTCTTTGCAGCTGGAATAAGTTGCTGGAAGTGGAGTGTTCCCAAGGAATTTTAGCCAAATTTATTTCCTTTGGCTAAATTTATTCAGTGTGAGGGTAACAAAGGGACAAGTGGCTTATTAACAGGTTTTTCGTTCTTTAATTCTGTTTAACCATTTTTGCCTTTTCTCTTGTGCTTACTGCCATTCCCTGGCTAGATTTTCACACCAAGGCCTTGTGACTTGTTTGCTGATTCCAATGGGGTTTTTTCACCAAAGAAGGTTGGTTTAGTGACTGTAGTGGATTTAAATCTAGAAGAACTTTAGATGAAGAGCTTTTTAGCTGTTTGTATCAGAGAGTGTTGGTAGTTTTAGATTTTGTTTGGATGTTAACAGACTTTGCCAAATAAGCACCTGACTCGTGTAGCCCAAGAGAAGCCGAAGTTGATTCCACATTAATTTCAAAGTTTTTCTGAAGCAACCTTTTCTGCTGCTGGACTTCCCTTTCAAGGTTCTCAGAAACTTTACAAGGATTTTTTTTCTCCAGATGAAGCCTTTGTTCCCCCCAAGGACTGGTGTGCTGCATAACTAAGCAATCTGAGCTGTATTTCTGCTGGTACTTTGTGATGCTTTTCAGTACTGCAAGAAGCTGTGTTGGAAAAAATACATTATGGAATAACCTCAAACATGGCAAAACTGCTGGGTTATTATATCTCCTCCACAGCTGCAGGAAGGAGCCTGAAAGCAGCATCTCAGATCTTAATTAACTTTTTCTTTTTGTTCTTTCAGACTCCTCATCTTGTAAACCTTAATGAAGACCCACTCATGTCTGAGTGTCTGCTGTACTACATCAAAGATGGCATTACGAGGTGAGGGTTGGTGCTGACACACTCTCCAGTTGCTTCTGTGCTTCCCTAAATCCCTGTGCTGGAGGCTCCATGAGTTTAAATAATAGCTGTGCCTTGAGCTGTTCAACTTGCAGGTACAAATGAAGCATGAGATTGTTGTAGGTGGAAAAAGGGGCAGAAATGCCTTTTCTTTTAAGCTGATTTGGTGTCTTAAAAGTCATGTGTGCAGTCACTGGGCTGTAAGAAGTTGCTGCTACACCTGGGCAGTAAAAGAAAGGATGGCATCCCCTCTGAGCTGGTGGGAAACAAAAGCAATAAATGCCTGAGGGATTTTGAGGGGTGCAGGATTGAAAGCCATAGCAACTGGCATATGGATGAATGTTCACTTTATTATTTAAAGTGTTATCCATGCCCTCTGCACAATAAATGTATTTTGTGTTCACATACATGAGATAAAATTCCATGGCCAGATTTGGAATGTAAAATTCCAAAACTTGTTTTCAAGGCAGCTGGAAGGGGAGAGGTGATTTTTATTGTCTTTGGAGAACCAAGCTGTGTTTGGTTGTGTAGTTTGTACTTTCCTGGGGAACAAATGGAACAGAGTGCACAGACAGGGCTGGTATATGATACTCCTCTAATATGCATTGGGCCTGCTGGAAGGAGCATCAGGCTGTAGAGGATTCAGCACAGAATGATGAATAGAATAGCTTAGGGCTTAAAAAAGAAATTCCAAGCCTGGCTTGCTGACATCAGAAATGTGTAAAGTAATAAGTAGAGCAAGTTCATAAACATTAGGATTGGAAATGAAGTTGTCTGTATCTAGAATTGTTCAAGCACTTGAGTTTGGAATGGGCATCAATCTTCCTGCTGCAGGGATGCAGCCAACCTCTGGCTGTCTGGAGCTCCATGAAGCTGCTTGTGGCATCACATTATTCAGCAGGAGCCTCCTGAGCCACTTCTGCTCCTTTGTTCAAGTGCACATGGTGATTATTGGGAGGGATGATCCCTGTCTGCCAGCTGAAAACACACCACGGGAAGGTCTTGGCTCTTCTTTTTTTCTTCCTTCTGCATCCTTTTCTAAAGGAGAAGGAGACGCACAGGAGGGAAGGAATTTCAGTAAATCCAGAGGTGTTTAACGTTTCAGTTCTCTTTTTAAGTTACATGTTTTAAGGGAGAGAAGACCTCTTTTTGCTTTGTGAAGCTGTCCTTCTCCAATCCATGGTGAATCTGGCAGGTTCTCTGCCGGGCAGAATGAAACACTAGTCCAAATCTTTAAATTTGAGGGATAGCCTTAATGGTTTAGACTTTTCCCTGGGTATTTCTGGGCTGTGGGAAGTGTGTGATTTGCTCTTGACATGTGTCCTGTTGGCGCCAGGGTTGGCCAGGCTGATGCCGAGCGAAGGCAGGACATTGTGCTGAGCGGGGCCCACATCAAGGAGGAGCACTGCATCTTCCGCAGCGAGAGGAACAACAACGGTGAAGGTACCAGCTCCTCCCAGGGAGCCACTGGCAATCCCTGCAGCCCTCTCTCCTCACTTGCCAGGGGACACTGGCACTTCAAAGTTTCTCTTACCTCAAGAAAACCAGCAGCTTTGACTCACTCTTTTCTCAAGTTTAGGGGAAGAAAACAAAATCTGTCTAAGTGATAATAGCTTCAAATTGTGGTAGCAGCTTCAGATTGCAGGCTGCAGCCAGTTCAGCAGTTAAATCCCCACCTTGGTTAACTACAAACATGGAAAAAAGTAATTTCCAACTGCAGTTTGTGGAGATGCCAGTGATACTGATTTCCTCATGGGCCTGTTTTTAACCAGCGTGGCATCCAGGAGTGATTCACTTCTGTGGTGTTAGTATGAAGACAGGCAGGAGATGAGAGGCTTTGGGGGCTTGCACTGCTGTGTCTCTCTGAGGTCTCACTGAGCAATGTCTTTTCTCTGCAGTTATTGTTACTTTGGAGCCTTGTGAGCGCTCAGAAACCTACGTGAATGGCAAGAGGGTTGTGCAGCCTGTGCAGCTGCGCTCGGGTAAGAAACGTTACCTGGATTTCTCTGTACGTTCTCCATGTGTGACAGTTCCATCAGATGTACAGAACGCTGGGTGCTCTTTAGGGACAGTGTCACCTCTCTGGAGTGGAACTTTTAAACAGGACTTGGTACCATTCTTCTCTGGGCTGAAGTTTGTTTTCTTTCATCCTTTGCTGCACCAGCTCTAAGTATATTTAAATGTTCCCTGCCACGCAGCATCCTGCTCATCCTGCTGCTTACCCTGATATTATTCAAATGCATTCTTGCCCAAGCCTATTGCCCTGGGCAGTCTCAGTGAGACAGGGCAGACAGACCGCCAGTTGCTGATGGAAAATTCCCAGTTTCCTGGCAAAGCTGGGATCTGCCCTTCTGCAGGAGCACAACAGCTTCTCTTTGCTCTCATTGGATTTCCCACTCAGTCCCCCACATTCCTTTAGAAGTGCATGAGGGGGAATACTAGAGAGACTGACTTCCCTAAATTGTGGGGTTTAACCTGTCTCTTTCAAGCTCTGGTGCTTTCCATGTCCCCTCCCCGTTTTTCTACTGGTAAACCCCCCCCTAAAACCAAGCAAACAAAACCCAGCTTTGAGTTCCTTGTACCAAGTTTTAAGTGGGTATTTTCATGGAACCAGCTCAGTGACTTCAGTTCAAGTCTGGACAATAAAGGAGGAACAGTTTTTGCTGCTTTGTGCCTGCATATGGTTCATATTGAATACATGACTGGGCAATTTATTTTCTCTTTAAAGAAGTACATTTTTCCCTTTATTTCTTCTAGAAAATTGAGTTACTAGAGGAATATAGACATGATCTCTGACATCTTTTAGAGCCTCTGTTTTAGTAATCTATTCATAAGGACACTTTTGGTTACTTTGGAAGTCTATTTACTAAGATACCTGGTTAAAGTTTTAACTCCATTAATATGCTCTTTAGAAAGAGCAGAGTAATTTTACTGTCTTCCAACATGCACATGTGGACATCTGGTAGCTGCAGGATTTAGCCAGAAGACTTAACAGTATTAGATTTCTTCAGCTCTTTCGACATTAGCATAAAAGAAGCTGTAAAATCCTTCCCTAAATCCCACTGCTTAGGACTTCAATAAAATCAATACTTACAAACCACATTTTAAAGAAGAGAAAGCACCATTGATTCCTGTGTTTGAAGTCAGGCTTTTCAAGCTGCAAGTTCTGCTGAAGTGGCTTTTGCCTGTGTTTTGGCCCTGGAGGAGGCAAATGGGCTTCAGTGATGTGTTTGATTCACTGCAGCTGTTGGTCCCTCTCCCAGCTTTGCCCTTTAATATCTCATAAACTCTGCTGGGATATAGATTGGGCCCCTGAGGGTGGTGGCGTGCTCTGGGAGCACTGCTTCTCCCCAGCAGTGACTGTTCTGTACAAACCACCCTCCTCTTTTCTGGTCCCCTGCTGAGCTTGCACATACACAGAAGTCCTTACAGGGCCATCCTTTCACATGCTGTCACCCAGTGGGATAAAGGGAACGAGCCCTTCAGTGATGCTTTCCAGTGCTTTTGGGATCCTTGCCTGAAGGAGTTAAACTTGTGTTCCTGTTTCTAGGAAATCGCATCATCATGGGTAAAAATCATGTCTTCAGGTTCAACCACCCAGAGCAAGCACGGGCAGAGAGAGAGAAAACACCCTCAGCTGAGACTCCCTCGGAGCCAGTTGACTGGACATTTGCTCAGAGGGAGCTGCTGGAGAAGCAGGGCATTGACATGAAGCAGGAGATGGAGAAAAGGTAACAAAACAACTCCGAATCTCTGCCTGAAACGAGGAGTCAGCTGTAGGTCACCAGGGTCTGTCACACAGTACCTCTGCCACCCACTGTGGAAGGGCAGAAAGCTCCCTGCTTGTGTTACTGTGGGCTTTCAGTGCTCTACCTGCCTTAGAAATCACAGGTAAGCACCTGCCACAGACCCTCCAGCCCTTTTGGGGAGGGGCTGAGCTGCAGCCCACAGGGAGCTTCACTTCTGTACTGCTTGAATAGACAGGCAGCAGCTTCTTTTAAGGGCAGTGATTTTGTAACTGAAATTCAGGGCACTGTGTGTGTAGAGAAACACCAACAGGAAAATAATGACCTCTGACTACTTCTGTTCTTTTGTTCATCTTCAGATTGCAAGAAATGGAGATTTTATATAAGAAGGAGAAGGAGGAAGCTGATCTCTTGTTGGAGCAGCAAAGACTGGTATGTGTCCTTACTTCTGATTAACTATACCTTTGGCAAACAGTAATTCCTGTCCTTGCTTATCTGAAAGTTTAGGAAACCTGCTTGGGTTGTCTGCACAATGCAGTTCTCCCTCTGCTTTCAAATTCTTTGTGTCTAAGTGAATTTTTAGCAGTGTGAGTGAGCTCCTTCATGTTAATTCAGAGACTGTGATTGACAATGAAGAGGCTTTAATCAATTCCTGTTGGGATAGTTTGGATTTCTTGCAAGTTAACCAGAAAGAAGAGCATTTCTATGCTCTTGTGTTTTTTGAAGTTCCTTTTCAGTAGTCTGTGAACAGCTACTCTTTGGGATGTTTGCCTTTATTTTTGTCTTGGATCACCAGAACATACTAATTTTGTGCTGCCAAAGAGATTCCTAGAACATTGATACACCAGGTTTATTTCTGAATGATGTCTGAAAATGTTGCTGCATTGTGCATGTTTTAACCCTTCTCCCTCCCCTGCATGGAGTTCCTTGTGAGGGTCCTAGTGGTACTGGTGGGGTTATGCCCAGGGAACAGTGTGCAGAGGGAATGTTAGCTCGTTCAGAACACTGGGAATTCCACCATTCCACATATTTCTCAAGTAGGAAGTCTGACCAATGAAGTCTGGTATAGGAAGAGTTCAGTCTCCTCACAACAGGTACCTCTGAAGTGCATTACAAGTAGAAATTGCTGCAGTCTTCAAGCACCCTGTGAATTTAAAAAACAAGGCCAAGCCCAGGAGTGAAATGTAGATTTCCTTAAGAAACATGAGTCTCCTGATTCTGCTTTAGCTGGTTGTCTTTAGCCAGAACTCAGATGTACTTGTGCCTGAATTCTGGCACAAATTTGAAACTCAAGAGTGGTTGGTTTGTAGTATGAAGTTGAGACTACTGAAAGTGTGGGGTTAGTGCATGCTGGGCTTTGAACTATAAAACTCTTCCCCTTCTCCCAAAGCCAGAATAGAGCAAAGTATTGTGGCTTTCATAGGAATAAGCTATGTAGTTTTAAAAAAAAAAATTATATTACACACTTAAAGATATCTGCATCTCTAATTATTTCATCTCAAGGGACTAATTTCTTGGAGTGGCTGTAGACTTTGAACCAAAGCAACCCTTAGTTCAGAAAGGAAGTTAAGATGTGACTAATGTAATGTTTCATCTCTGGAATTTTATAGTCAAAATCTGGGTAGCTGAAAGTGGTACAGCAAAAACCAGTTCAGTGTGGAAATAAAAATAGTTTGAGTATTGAGTAACTTCTGGCAATGAGAAAATGAGATGCAAGTAATGGAATTCCCTCACTTAAATTTTAGCTGACAGGCACAAGCAAAGCTCTTGTATGAATTAAAGATGTGGAATTGGCTGTCTGGGAAGCTGCTCCAATAAGGCTGCGTTTATAAAGTGTTGTGAAGGGAATTTGTTTCCCCAAATACTTCAGATTAAGGGAAGGCTCTTCAGAGAGTGGGCTGGTTAATTCTCTAATAGAGATGCTGGTTTTGCCCTTGCTGGTTTCAGTTAGTGGGCAAAGATGGAATTCTGTGAGGGATCCCATCACAAGAGTTCCCTGGCCACTCAGCAGTGTCCTGCTTGTCCCAGTGCTCAGTAGGAGTATTTCAGGTGTCAGCAGAACTTCCTGGCACGCTTTGTCATCTCTGTGTCACTGGGCAGAGCCTGGGAGGGGCAGGATTAGTACATCCATACAGCAGCAGCTGAGCAAGGAGTGGGAAAGCTGGGGGCGCCTTTCAGCTTGGGTGCCTTAAAAGTATTCACATTGCTGCCAGATCCAGCTGCAATATCAGGTTCTCCACCTTGCTGCTGTGTAAGACTGATATTGAAATATAAATACTCTTGGTCTAAATTGGGGTATAATGTTGGATGTAAGAAACTGGCTAATCCTGTTTACCAGCTTGTTTGGGTTTGATGCTGAGATTCCAACCAATTTGGGTGTTTATTTGTTAGATGTGCTGTACAAAGAAAAGATAAACAACAACTCTTGTCCACCAAAATTCCCAACTAAGATATTTGCCTTGCTAGTGTTACTAGGGAATAGAAATAGTTGTTCCCCATTTTACAAGTTGAGTGTGAACATGTGTTTAGTAGAGCTAAAATGGTTTTCTGGGCCCCAGTGCCTCTGCAGTGACCATTGGGGCTGGAGTGTGGGTTTATAGCTGTGCTTACTGCTCTGGGTGACCTCAGAGTGCACTCAGGGCAGTGGCACAGTGTCTCTCCACCAGCTTTGGTACCAAGACATGCTTTACCCGTAAGGAGCTCTGTGCTAGTTCTGTAACCTGTCAGAATCCCGTGGGACCCGGGAGTTCATGTTGGAGTAGTTTGTGCTTTGCCTTTCTGGTGGTGTCCCTGAGTGCTCAGACTGCACAGGGTCTTCCTCCAGGGCACCTCTGCTTTCCACTGCAGTCTGCAGTTTGGTAGAGGCTCTTTCCTTAGGCCACAAATTTTGTCAGCTGTAAACTCACAGAGAGTTTATGTTCTGTTTCTAAACCAGTGTTTTGCTTATACTTTGACCTAAACCAGAAGTTGATTGTCTAGTACTGTTCTAAAAAAATCACAAAAAGTCACAAGAAGCTCAAATAATGTGAATCTTGACCATAGGGCAGAGCAGTATTTCCTTTACCCGCTTCCATCATTCCCCAAACAAATTACATTGTGTTCCCCATTCCCTGTGGTCACCTACCCAAAGTCTAAAACCTGGAAACCTGTGGTTCTGAGTCAGTCACCTGGGTTTCCTTTGGTTTTGGAGTAAGTGGCTGCTCCTGCTCCTGATTTCTCGTGTGCTGGAAATCTCCATGTGCAAAGCAGGGATGTTAGAGAGAGGCTCCTTAGGCACCGACGGCTGGGTTTGATTGAAGATCTGTGCATCACAATAATCCATAGGACTTTTTGCTTGTTAAAGAGATGTCTTAACTCACTCATCCTTTAAAGAAAGTGGTCTGGCTTTAATTCCTGGTGGCAGTCAGCAGTAATGGATATCCTTAACTTGTGATGGCAGTTTACCTGAACAAACATTCCTAGCATGTGGAAACCTGAAGCTCTGCTCAGTAAAAATCATTTAGCAAAAGTTGGAAAACTTGTAATGAAGAAGCAAAACACTCATAATGCTTAGCAAGTGTGTGGAAGCTCCAGGCTCTAGGGTTTGAGAAGAAGACGAGTCAAGGATATCAAATAGAGAATTCATATTAAAACAATTAAAAAAAAAAAAAAAGTCCTTACTCTGCATTCTGCTGAAATTCATCCTTCGGACAGACAAGACTGATAATGATAAAGTTTTTTCTTTAAACTAAGCAACAAGGTGCCAAATGGGAAAAAAAACCCAAAACCCAAACCACAACCCACCTCTGAAACTCTGACTCTGGATATCCTTTTAGCTTGTAGCAAGTCTTGGAGTATGAACCACTGTCTTCACCTGTCATAGTGGCACTTACAGTCCTTTTAACACCGAACCTTTCGGCTGCTTCTGTTTCATTTTTCTTATCGTCTAACCCTTCTCTGGCTGCTGTTGTAGTGAAGTGGATTCTAAACTTGAGCACCCCTGCAACCACGTGCAACATTACTAACCAGTGTTAACCCGACTTACTCTGGCTGCTCATGACATCTCTGATGGCTGTTGTGCTCACCTGCCTGGGGAGGAGCTGCTGAAAGAAGCCACAGCAGTCACCGAGGCAAATGTGTGTGGCGGGGATTTGCATGTCCTTGTAGCATGTGTGAAGTGCAGTTTACACTTGGTTTGTAATCTTTTAAAATCAGGAACCTGGTTCTACTTGGTCTGTTTAAAGATTTTTGGAAGGGATTGGGAGGGAAGAGTTTAGATTATCTGCTGTTTTGAGATGACAAGACTTTTAAATATAATGTTAATCTTAATTTAGCGAAGGGCCCCAATTTTGCCAGTCCATGACTCTTGAAGATTTTAATGCCCTAACGCTCAGTCTTCAGGGACTTCCTTACCACTTGTTCTATTTTGATTTTTGATTTAGTTTTCTTTGCCTGCTACTTCTTGTTTAGCTTTTCCATTTTCTTACAATTTTAATTTTGGTTATTTTGGGGCCACTTCTTGATTTTTGTTTTTCCAAAGGATGCAGACTCTGATAGTGGGGATGATTCGGACAAGAGATCGTGTGAGGAGAGTTGGAGACTGATCACTTCCCTGAGAGAGAAGCTGCCCCCCAGCAAGCTCCAAACCATTGTAAAAAAGTGTGGCCTCCCCAGCAGTGGGAAGAAACGAGAACCCATTAAAATGTACCAGATACCCCAACGCCGACGCCTTAGCAAAGACTCCAAATGGGTCACCATCTCAGACCTAAAGATTCAGGCTGTGAAGGAGATTTGCTATGAGGTAGCGCTCAATGACTTCAGGCACACTAGGCAGGAGATTGAGGCCCTGGCCATTGTTAAAATGAAGGAGCTTTGTGCCATGTATGGGAAAAAGGATCCAAACGAGCGCGAGTCGTGGCGAGCTGTGGCTCGGGATGTCTGGGATACAGTGGGAGTTGGAGATGAGAAGATTGAAGATGTGATGGCCAATGGCAAAGGAATAACTGATGTGGACGACCTAAAGGTGCACATAGACAAATTGGAAGATATTTTGCAAGAAGTGAAGAAACAGAATAACATGAAGGACGAAGAGATCAAAGTTCTCAGAAATAAGATGCTAAAAATGGAGAAGGTTTTACCCCTGATAGGGACTCCAGAGAAAGCTCAGTCCGCCATGGCTAATGCCAAGTCTCCAACCTCAGCCAGCGCGGGGGATGTGGATAAGAAATCCATGGATGACTTGAAGAGAAGCGACAGCGATGATCTGGCCAAGGAGGAACGTGTCTCTCAGCTGATGGCAGGTGACCCCGCTTTCAGGCGCGGGCGCTTGCGCTGGATGAGGCAAGAACAGATTCGGTTTAAGAACCTGCAGCAGCAGGAAATAGCCAAGCAGCTTCGGCGACAGAACATGCCCCACCGGTTCATCCCGCCCGAGAACCGCAAGCCCCGCTTCCCGTTCAAGAGCAACCCCAAGCACAGGAACTCGTGGAGCCCGGGCACCCACATCATTATCACCGAGGATGAGGTTATTGAGGTCAGGATCCCCAAGGAAGACGACAAGGGCAAAGAGGAAGGCAAAGAGAAAGAGAGCAAAGCTGCTGCCAAAGACCCGCAGCAGCTGTGGAACCTCTATGGGCCGCAGAGGAGCCAGGAGAACATCCAAATCAACCGGCAGCAGCTGAGCCCCCCGCCCCAGCCCAGCCAGCAGCCGTCGCCGCAGCTGCGCTGGAGGAGCAACTCCCTCACCAGCGGCTCCCAGAAGGGCCTGAGGCGCCAGGGCTCGGGCTCCTCCGAGTCGCTGCACCTGCCGGGCGGGCAGCAGGGCCCCGACCCGCAGACTTTGCAGCAGCAGCAGCAGCAGCAGAAGCGCCACGGGCCCCGGCAGCCCCACGGCGGCCCCGAGGGCGCCGCGCCCAGGCCCCCCGAGCGGCACGGCCACGGCCCCCAGTTCGTGACGCCCCCGCGCATGCGGCGCCAGTTCTCGGCACCCAACCTCAAAGCGGGCAGGGAGACCACTGTATGACCAGGGCCAGGCCAGGCTGGGCAGCGCTGCCTCGGGGGCACGGGGGGCTCCAGCCAGACACACCCCACGTGCCCGCCCCGCAGCCCCTGCACGGGACTTGCCTTGCGGTTTTAACAGCAATGATTGGAAGAATATTCTGAACAAGAGTTGTAAGAACTGTCTCTGTCATAGACTAGAAGACTCGGAGGGAGGGATGTGGAGGGGAGAACTTCCCTGCTAGCTCATTTACCAATTTTTCTTGTGTGTGTCTTGAAATATTTTTCTAATGCTGAAAATATTGTCTGGAACTTACAAAGTGCTTCCTTCCTCCTGTGTTACATGTAGACAATCAAAAGAGGAATTTAGTTTCTAGTACTGAATGTTTCTTGTGACCTTTTTCTGAGCAACGAGGAAAACTGACCATCTGGTTTTTAATTGATCTGGCTCTTCAGAACAAAATTTTCCACTCTTAACTCGAATTCTTAATAATAATAATAGTCTATAAACCAAAAGTTGTCAGCTGACAAGATATGTGGCTTTTTTTTATAGAGAAATTACAAAGAGCTACTGGGTCACAACAGGTCCTACTCCCTGAGTAGATGTCTCTTCTCTTTCTGCTTAAGTTCATAATTATTGGTATGAAATTGCTGTGACAGTTAAACCTGCCTGAATGGAAGTTTGTCAGAATATATATATATTGCTGAAGCAATACTTTGGAAATAAGCTTTTTCTAATTCCCATTATATCTCTAAATATAATAGTTTTTAATTATTATACTGAGATTGTGGAAAGGAACTAGGATTTTTCAGCATCTGGTGCACTCAAAAAGCTAATTCTTTTATGTTTTCGGCTTTCTCGGGCATGAGTCTGGGAGATGTTTTTGAAATAGTTATTCTTATGAAGATTTATAGATCACTACTTTGTATTGGCTGAATTCTCCTGTAAGGTGGGAGAATTGAACTGTTTCATCTTAATGTGATACCTCATGTTAGTGCCTTTGGTCTTGGATTAAACCCGGATTCAAGACTTGTTTAATAAAGGAGAAGGTTGCTTTGAGGAGAAAATGAGATTAATTTTCCTTCTCCCCACACTCAAAATGTAAGTTACTGAAAAACTAGTGATTAAGGAATAGGCTTTGGGGTTTTGTATCAATTGGAGAGTCCCAATCTTAATTATACAGGTTTTTTAAAGTGCAAGACAAAATCGCACTTACTTTTGAAAACCTATGGCCTTAACTGTAAGACAGCCTAAATCTCTGAGGCCTTCTTTTGCTATTAAATTTAACTTGAATGAGATTTTAAACCACAGTTGGCCACTTACATTTGGTAAGGTAGGTCCACTTTGCAGTGTATTTGTGCTGTTTTGCACAAGTATCCTGAATTTACTTGAGGTTGCTTATTTTTTTATGAGATATAAGCCCTACTGGTAATTGTGACTTGTGTGTGGTTCAGCATAGCTGTAGGTGAGTGGCAAGTGCCTTAAGCTTGTTTTCCATCCTCTTTTTTTGGTCCTGTCCTACTTTCCCCGCCTCAGCTGTGCATGTTGGAGGTGCTGGTTGTTCTTGGCAGCCACGCACATTTACATACCGATTCCTTAAGTGTCAGCTCTCAGTGCTGTGCACATGTTTCTCTGAGGGGATGCTGGCCCCGATGCAGGAGACACAAAGTCAGTCCTCCAACTCCTGAAAGAACAAACTGGTCCCAGATGTGGGAGGTTTCTTTATGGCAGGTTTAATGTTGTGTCCGAATCTGGCTTTGTAACTTGCATTTGTCTCATGCTTTGGCCTACTTGAACAAAGGAAATAAAGCATCATGTCCAAAAATGTCTTGATTCTTAAAGAAATGAAGGCTTGTAGATGAGCAGTACTTTCTTCGAGTCAGAACTGCAAAATGAGTTTTGAGCTGCACATAGTATTCTGCTGTTGCCTTTACTTTAGAATCCTGTTTTAGTAGTGCATTGCACTTTGGCTTTGTGCATGTCAAGGGTAATGAGTTCTTTTATATCCTCAAAAAGGCTTGGGAGAACCCTCTGGATTCTGTAGGAGCCAGGCACAGTTAGGCTGCCCAGGACAGGCCGAGGGAGGAGACCAAACCAGTGTTGTCTCGTGGCTCGTTTTGTGGAGGGCTTGGGGCTGCCTGTATGAAATCACCACGTGATTGAGCATGGAGTGGTTCTGAAATCCATGGAGCTACACACACTGACATGAGACTAAAACCTCCTGCTGCTTGATGCCTTAATGCTAGACAGTAAAATGTTTGTGCCAACTTATTTCGGCTTACAAATCTGGGAGCTCCTCTCTGTGAGTGCCTGGGTGGTGCTGGTGAGCAGTAGGTGGCCAACAGTGTGTCTCATCCTGCTGTTTCGGTGCAGCACTAGGAGAACAACCCTGCTTACTCTGCTGTGTGATGTGACAACCCAGGAAAAGGACAGTCGGTGTCAGAACAGAGTCCAGTCTGCTCCGGGGAGCAGCTTTTTCCCTGATTTTAGGAGGATGTTAAAGAATTTCATATCAATTAGCAGTGCAGTGCCTCCCTGGTAGGGGAAGCAGTGGTGAGGACTGTGGATCTCTGTGCACTGTTCAGGAATACACCCAACTCTCATTCCAAACCCTGTGTTGATGGAGTTAATGAATGGTGGGACAGCTGCTTCCTTACAAGTCTGTGTGGGAAGGCTTTCAGGTTAGTGGGAATTTGCATCCATGGTGCAAGTGCTGTTCTCCTGAGCTGGGCTGCCTTGCTGGCTTGGAGCCACCTGTGCCTTAGTGATGGCTCTTACAGGTCCTTTAGGACTCCCTTAGGACACGTGGGGTGGCCCCTCAGATTGACTCCAACATCCTTTCTCAAGCAATCTGAATTTAGGGATCTGCCAAATTAGGGGATGCTGTTTTTATCAGTTCATTCAGCATAGTTTCAATATCTCCCTCACTGTTTCTCCTTTATCCTTCATATGTTGAAATTTGTTCTTTATATGTTAAAGTTTTCTCGGCTACTTCCCATTGAATCACTCCAGGAGCTGCCACATGAGAAATCAATGCTGTGTAACCATTTGTACTGTAAAGAAAGCAGTGAGCTGCCTTTGAATGAAACAGGATTTTCAGATCTGTCTATTGTTTAAGAAAAAACAAATTTGGGATTGTCTTAAGAGCAAGCATCTGCCTTGTGAAAAGCAGAACTGGTTTGTATTGTAACAAGTGCTCTTTCAATAAACCATGAAATACTCTTGTAAGTGTCAGACTTGTCTCAGTGAAATGGAAATGAAACTTGGCTGCAGGCTTGTCCTGCTTTTATTTTTTATCTTGGGATTGTTTTAGCAGAGTTAAAAAGGTTTCTTTAATTGTTCCTCAATCTTATTCTTGTAAGTTCATCCTCCCTGGTTTCTCAGCTGCTGTGTGGAAAGCAGCCCACACAGATCTGTGTCTACTCTCACAGCTTATTTAAAATAAATATAAAAGAAAAAATGAGCTTTTTATAGAACAAGGGGCTGCAAGCCATATTCCTCTTCAGTGCTGTCCCATTGTAGCCCTGTGTGGTGTTTATTTAAATTCTGGAAGGAAAGGCAGAGCTGGCTGTTCTCCATTTCTTTGCTCACTGAAGGCAAAAGAAATGGCCTTTTTTGTGCACCTCAGATACAGGAGGGAATCACACACAGCAGCACCTTGGCAGACATCACAGATCCAGAGAAACTCGGCTGTTACACTCAGTGTTCTGCTTTAGCAGCTGGTCCAGCCTGGCCTTACCAAGCTTTGCCGAGGCCGAGTGTTTGGGAGGGTTTGTTTGGTTTATTTGTTGATCGGGGTCTTTTTTTGAATTTTTTTCCCCTCTATTTTCCCAAAATCTATGATTGTTGTAGCTTTAGATATTTCCATGCCCTGCAGCAAAATAACCTCTGCAGTCCCTTTTCCCACACCGATGGAGCTGGTGAAACCTGCCTGGAGCTGCACAACAAGGAGCATTTGGCTCTGGGGCTCTGGGCAGGGCCCTCCAGGGCAGCTGCTGGGTGCAGATTTTCCTTTCCCAGCAGTGGAGCCACTCTGGGTTGGTACCACCCGTGGGGTGTGTGCCCTCACTGGGCAGATGGAGAGCTGAGCATGGAGGGCAAAGCCAGCTCTGTACAGTCCGTGCAGCTTCTGGGTGCCCCAGCCCAAAATTCAGCCTTCAGCTCTTGCTCAGGGCCAATTATTAGTAAATACTACCCAGTGTCGAGTGCCAGGAGACAACCTTAGTCCTGAGTAGGGAAATGGTACCTGTTTCTTGTTTTCATTATGGGAAAGTAAGCTTCAATTATTTTCCTTAGTTTTAAAGTAATGTTTTAGTGTGGAATCAATAAACAATGTCTGCTTCTGTTAAGTATTTATTTGTCTAGGTATTTAAATGTACAGAAGATACTTGGCTCACAAGTCTGAAAATAGAGAAGAGACAAGAAGCAGGTCTTTGTGAATGAATTTAATGTGCCTGGGTTTTTCTTGTGGAATGATCCTGATTTGTGACCATTCCCTCTGCAGCTTTTAGGTTCTCCAAAAGAATCTGAAAAGGTTCTGCTAAATCACTACTTGAACAGCTTTCCCTTTCTGCACTGTAGCTGCTCAAAATGACATTATCAGCTTCACACTGCAGGAAAATAAATTCTTTGGCCTTTACTTGCAAGTGAGAGAAGCTTGTTCGTGTCACTTCACATCTGACCTGTTTTATCTGGGCTTCCAAAGTGATGGCATTGTCTGCGTGGGACAGGGGAAAGGGCAGAGAAAATGCCTTTGTGTTAAAGGATTTTTAAGGTTATGCTGGGTATTTCAGAAGGGTAGATAAATCTGAAACTCTTCATCAAGTCTAGAATGGCTTTTTAGTGAATCACTAAGGATTTCAGAAGGAATATCAGAAGAAAGGATGTATGTTTGTTTGGGTTGCAGTTTTTATGCTGCTGGGCTGAGGTTGCTTCCAGTGTAAGGAGCCAACCTAGTGCAGGGAACAGACATCAACGAAGAGCATTTTAGCCAAATTCAGGAGGACATTAGAAAATTAAAATGCACCCCTCAGAGGCCAATACATCTCTTGAGTTCACTTTTCTGTCCCTAAAGATCACGGGCATTGAATTCATGGCACTGAAAATCCTGCACTTTCAAAGGCACAGCCACCATTCCTTAATGCTGTTGGAATACAAGCTGAGTGGCTTCCAGAATTCTCCTTAAGGACTCTGTAACACTTAGTGAATTGTTGTTGCAACTCTTGTGTAAGAATGTTGAGAAACCAGTTTAATTGGCCTAATATATGTCAAAGGTTTATCTTACTAAAATACAGTAGTGAGGTAGGTTTTGAGACCAGGAGCATGGTGACTGTGTCTGTTCTAACTTGTGTTTGTTTTACCAGCAAATAATAAAAAGCTCATTAGGTTTTTGTAGCATTTATTTCAAGGCATGGTAAAGCTGAACAGGAGGAAAATGCTCTTGTTCCAGAAGGTATTGCTGAAGTGTTCCTTGTGGGGAAGTCACTGCAGAGACTTCTCTGCCAGGGCAGTGGTGGGATTCCATCCTCTTATTAAATGCACATGTGAGACAGTGGTACTTGCATGCCCAGGGGAAAAAGTAATTGAAGCAAAATATCTGCCCTGAATTCATCTGAAATGAATTTTTTTTTGTATGAAAAGGCAAATCAGTGGTGCTGTTAATCCTTCTGTTTGAGAAAATGAAGGTGAATAATCCTCCCCTTTTAAATTCACATCTGTACTTTTCTCTGTTTCTGCCTCTTTCCCACCTCCCTGAAAGCAGCAAGCAGCTTCCCAAAAAATCCCCTTTTCCCCATCTTTAGCAAAGATACCCCTCAAAACTCCTAAACCTTTCCCTCTTCCACAGTGAGCTTGTAAATTTTAGAAAGCAACACTCCTGTCTTAACTGCTTTGGTCTGTGTCTGCTCTGCTGAGGGGCAGGGGGTGCTGGGGTGGGACCTGAGCAGCACTGCAGGACAGGAGGGTCTCTCTGTCTGTCACTGCAGAAGGGCAGAGGGTGTTGGGGTGGGACCTGAGCAGCACTTCAGGGTGGGGGTCTCTGTGTCTGTCACTCCAGAGGGTGCTGGGGGTGACCTGAGCCAGCACTGCAGGGTGGGGGTCTCTGTGTCTGTCACTGCAGAGGGTGCTGGGGGTGACCTGAGCAGCACTGCAGGACAGGAGGGTCTCTCTGTCACTGCAGAGGGTGCTGGGGGTGACCTGAGCAGCACTGCAGGGTGGGGGTCTCTGTGTCTGTCACTGCAGAGGGTGCTGGGGGTGACCTGAGCAGCACTGCAGGGTGGGGGTCTCTGTGTCTGTCACTGCCCCTGAGCTGCTGGACCCTCCCAGCTCCCCCCTGGCCTGTCCCCCTACACGGCCTCTCCTCTCTCCCCACAGGACTATGAGAGTAAACTGCAGGCCCTGCAGAAGCAGGTGGAGACTCGGTCCTTGGCTGCGGAAACAACGGAGGAGGAGGAGGAGGAGGAAGAAGAGGGTGAGTTTGAAGCTAATAGTAATTTGGATAAAGCCAAGCCTAAAGGAACAATTGCTGTAGACAGAAAACTTGCTATGGAAAGCTGCAAAACCCTTTGGGACTTCTTGATCCATAATCCTCGTGGCATAAAGGTTTAAAACACCAATTTATAGGGTAAGTTCCACATAAACAGTGGATATGCATCCCCAAATTCAATCGGTGTGTAAACTGGATTAGTTTAACCTCAAGCTTTGATTTGGTGGCCTTGAATTTGAAGGAATTTCTCTTTTCTTGGCACTAACAGAGTTCAGATGTCTGACACCAAAATAACACTGTTGCCTTTGTTTCCTTGTTTTGATGTTGAAAGTTTCTTTTTCCTCCTTGGTAGGAATTCTTAGCATGCTATGACATGTCTGTCTAACTCCACTTCTGGACAGTAGATAGTTTATTATTCCCATAATGGTTGCTTTCATTCCACTGTTTTGGAATTTGGCTTTAATAATTGTTAAATTACTTAAAATAATAGCAGTATAATTCATTTTGTTTCCTCTGTTCCAAATCTCCTTTACTCGATCATTGATCTCCACTGCTCACATTGAGGAAGTTTGAGTCCAGTTTTTCCTCACTGAGTAATGAAAATGTGAGGTTTTTTTCCTCTTTTCTTCCAGAAAAGGCATTGGGAACTTGATGCCCCAGTCAGCAGGAGCATTAGATACTGCATGTGATGGGTTTGAGAAGCCCCAGTGTTTTATATCTGTGTCTTTGCTCTTCCCAGTGCCCTGGACACGCCACGAGTACGAATTGGCCCAGTGGGCTTTCAGGAAGTGGAAATTCCACCAGTTCACTTCGCTGAGGGACCAGCTCTGGGGAAATGCAGTGTATCTGAAAGAAGCCAATGCAATCAGTGTGGAGTTAAAGAAAAAGGTAGGGACGTGCAGAGCAGCTCTTTGAATTTTCTGACTCGTCAGTTTTGATTGTATAATCCTGCTTCAAATGCTCCGAGTTCCTTGTGCTCTTTAAAGCTGTGTCTCTTGCTTTTTAAATTGGGCTTTAAAAGGGTTCAGAAAACGGTGAGTCTCTGGTTTAGCCCTGTGGCTGAGAGAACATGCCACACCACTCTGGCTGATACATTCTCCTCTCCTTCCTTTCCCTTACACTGTTCCTGTCAGTGCCACAAACACACAGTTGTGTTCATCTCCCCTTTTTGCTCTTACCTTTCCGTGCTCGTTCCTCTTTCCAAGAGCAGTGGGTGCTGCAGGGTGAGCTGGGTCTGTAGTTTTCCCAACCTCTGCTAGCTGTGATAATAAAGGCAAGGTATGTGTCCTCAGCTGAAAAATACTGTTTGTGCTATCCTGAGACCAAAAAAAGTGACATAAAACCCCCCTGAATCTGTTCACAGAGTTGCAAACTGGCTTCCTGTGTGGCCTTGTATTAGGTGTGTGTCCCCTTTTTAGTGACAATATGTGACTTCTCATGGTTAAGGTAGAGGTTTTTCCTCCATCCAGGTGCAGTTTCAGTTTGTCCTGCTGACAGACACCCTGTACTCACCTCTGCCTCCTGAGCTGCTGCCCACGGAGCTGGAGAAGAGCCGGGACAACAGGCCCTTCCCTCGCACCGTGGTGGCTGTGGAAGTGCAGGATCTGAAGAATGGAGCAACACATTACTGGTCCTTAGAAAAACTCAAGTATGTATATGTATGTGTATATATATATATTGCTGGACACAGAAATTCCTTATGTCCAAGGAACTTCTGAAAAATTCCCTCCTTTGCTGTTCCTTCGCTGTTGTTCTTCTTTTCCCTCTGTGTCCTCCCAAATGCCAACTTTCTAGGCAGTGTGGGGTGTCTTAAATACCAGCTTTCTGAAGTCTCTGTACAAGTGCACTTCTTCTCCAGCATCTCACCTCGGCTTCACATTTCATTTCTGTAATTTGAGGTTAGATTTTATTTTTTACATCTAATAAGTCTCATCACAGCTCATCTCTCTGTGTTGATTCTTCTTCCACAGTCCTTTCACTGCAATGACACCTTTGCCACCTGCTTTATATCACCTGGTAGTATAGGGCATAACTTATAATAAAAAGCTTAAATAAAGAAGATCCTATTTCTCTGGAAGCTACACAAAGTGTGACTTTAATCTGAGTTATTTTCATCACATGTAAAGGACATTTGTTTTTTCCCTGTTCTCTGTTTGCTGGCTGAAGAACTTTTTTCTACTAATAACTTCCAGACAAAAGGGTCTTGCAATGTGAAACACTTGTTTTCTTCAATAAAATAAATAAATTAAAGTGTGTAATGGAATCTATTCACTTTTGAGTCAAAATGCCCACATTTCTGGAGTGGAATGCAAAGAGCTGCTGAAATTACTCAGCAGCATGGTCTGATGCAGAAGAAGAAGCAAAAAATATGCCAGAATTAGATGTGAAAGCAGACTGTTTAGAAGTTGGATTGAAACCCATGATTTATGTAAGCTCTGCAGTGACCTTGCCTCGTGCTTAGAGGGCTTGCTTGGCCTACAAAATGTTTCCCCAAATCCGTAACACCTCAGGGAACTAGAGCAGCACCAAACGTGGGGTGCAGCCTCCTCTGCTTGGCTTGGGCAGGTGGAACCAGGGCCACCTCGCCTGGTGCTCTTTGCTCCTGCTCTTCTGTTGTCCCTGAGGTTTCTCCTGCTGCTTTGCAGGCAGAGGCTGGAGCTGATGCGGGAGATGTACGACCGCGCAGGCGAGATGGCCTCCAGCGCCCAGGACGAGGGCGAGGGCGCCATGACGGGCAGCGACCCCTTCTACGACCGCTTCCACTGGTTCAAGCTCGTGGGCAGGTACGTGGCACCCTCTGCTGCTGCACTGGGGGCTCCTGGCAGTGCTGCCTGGGCTCTCCCTGGGCACCTGGTTCCAGGCTGTGTGGCCTCTGTGTCTTGTCCTTCAGGGTTTCTGATAAAGTGCAGTGAAGAGTAGGAAGTGCTCTTTGGAGTGTTGCCAGTTCTGGTGTAAACTGGTGGAGTCTGGTTTGAGTGAACCCTTAGGAAGTTACAGGTTTATTTACAAGAGTGTAGCCAGCTAAATTCCGTCCAAAGGCACTGGAGCAGAGCTGGGAGAATTTGAGTAATACTGGGAAAGTGGCCCGTGATCTCACTCACATACGTGGTTCAGATGGTTTGGTCATTCCCCAAGGAAATACCTGATGGGATTCTTTAATTTCCTCATGTTGGCTGCACCTTTACAATGTTTTTATTTACAGAACTGCTGTGTTGGAAGTTAGAACTGTAGCTCTTTTAAATGGCTGTGCTCTCCAGATCTGTATGTTGATATTCCTTTCCATTTGCTCCATTCAAGGACACTCTTTTCCCCGACTCTGGGGGTGATCCCTCCCCTCCCGTTCCGTTGCAGTGCAGGTGGTTTGAAGCCTTTGCTTGTTGTTCAGGTGGTCTCTGTGCTGATGGCAACAAACAGCTGTTAAATGAACCCTCTTCTTTCCCCTGGCGCTGCCGGTCGGTGTCGTGGCTGGGTCCAGCTCCCCCATTTTCCATGGCTGTGTGAACGAGCGCCTTGCCGACCGCACGCCCTCCCCCACTTTCTCCACGGCCGACTCCGACATCACTGAACTGGCTGATGAGCAGCAGGATGAGATGGAGGACTTTGATGATGAGGCCTTTGTGGATGACACTGGCTCCGACGTTGGAACCGAGGAGGGATCAGACCTCTTCAATGATGGGCGCGACCCGTTTTACGACCGATCCCCCTGGTTCATTTTAGTGGGAAGGTTGGTGAGGTTCCTGTGAGGATGGCCAAAAGGGACCAGCTCTTGCTGTAGGCTGCAATGGCTTTGCCTTGTGCTGCACAGACTGTCAGTCCAGCCAAAATGTCCTTATCCATAAATTGGAATTGCCAGAGAATGAGTGTAGATCAACGTTATGTTTTTAATTCCCATGTCATGTCATCCAATTCCAGTGTCACAAGTTTTAAATTCCCATGTCCCATGAAGACCTAAGTGATAACTGAGCAAATAACCCTTAGATGTGACAATGTGAGTAAATCTATTCCCAGGGAAGTGTCGCAACATAGGATGAATGTGGGTTTGCTTGTGTGCAGGATTTAACATTTACATTTAACATTTACAGAGATTTACATTCTCTACGTAGCCACTGCAGGGTCACTAAGATGGAATTGTAGGATGGAGTTTTCTCCTGTAGGAGAGAATCTGAGTGTGGTGGAGTGTCTTTAAATCCAATCCAGTAAATCCAAATGCTTTGAAAACTCATTTAACATCCTCCGTGTATGAAGAGAAAAGATGACATGAGGAGAAAGAAGAGTGGTCCTTCCTGGATGAGGAAAAGAGTATTCTTTGAGATGATGTGGCTTCTCAGATTATGTTTGACTCTCTGTACCCGGCATTACCCAGGGAAGGGTCATCACCACTGAAATTCTCTGGCTGAGGGTGTTTAGCAGCACTTTCCCCAGGCCACTATGCTGGAATGTCTGAAGCAAGTTTGCTCCATGTATTTCAGGGTATTACCCAGTTTGCCAGTCTAGAAACAATGAGGACATTATCTGTGGTGTAGACCCCCAGAAGAGCAAGCTGCATTAAAAGGTGAAGCACTTGGCACTGTTTCTTCATCAACAGTCTTGCTAAAACATGTTTCTCATTACAAGAAACAGGAATGTTTTTATTTAGTGGCTTGGCTCCCCTCTCTGCTGCTCCCCACTCTCCCAGTGATGCTTTTGTGCCTCCTTGCCTGCCCTGTGAGCCCAGGCCTGGCTGAAGCAGGAGGGGGTGTTTGCCACAGGTGTGGCACAGAGCAGAGGCTCCATGGCCAGTGGGAGGGAGGAACAAAGGGGAAGGGACCAGAGCTTGGCTTTATCCTTCTCTGTGAGCAGGAAAGACTTCACAGTCAGAAAGGTGGGATCTTTATGCACGTTCCTCAAATGCAGGAAAGTTGGTTGCGTTAATAGTGAAAAGGAGGGATTGAGTTTGCTGGTCTTTATCAAGCCCTTAGGTCAGTGTAGCTGTGTTGTCAAACCTCAGTCTTTGTTTGGAGGGGACTTTGGAGCTTCCTTGATGCAGTTTTTGAAACTGAAGTTGCAGGAAGTTGCATTGGTCCTGTGTGCTCTCTGAATTGTGCCCCTACGTGCAGTGCCTGATAACGTGTTTGGTCAAACTTAATTCTTTCAGGTTAATCTGACTGAGGGTGGGAGTCCCTTTGGAAATGCCACCTGAGCTGTTTGGGGGTGGCTGGCAGCTCCTTAGAGCCCAGGCTGCTCCCTGTCCCTGTCCCTGCCCTGGCACCCACAGCCTGTGCTCCTGGAGCTCCTTCAGAGCTTGGGAAAGACTTGGGCTATTCATCCTCATTTCACAACCTCCTCAGGAAGCACAACACAAGCTGAGCAAATCCTGTGCAGAATGAGAGCGGCTGTGCTTCCTGGCAGTGGCACAAGTTGCTTCCCAGTCCATGTTTTCCAGGGAATCCTGAGCTCTGTCTCTGGGCAGGCACACGGAGCTGCAGCAATTTTGGGCACTGGCCTGAGCTGGGAATTGTATTGAGAAGGGAAACTGAGTCTGTATCACCTGGGCAGAGACCTGAGTGACTTTTTCCCAGTGTTGGCTTCTTTTGTATTTCTTTTCCTGTTTTATCTTCCATTGTACCCACTCTGTCAGCAGAAAGCTGTTATTAGACTGTCCAGAACCACTGAATAGGAGCTATTTTGAGTCCTTAGTGTCTTCCAGCATGAGAATTCTGCTTTTGAACAGTGGCTGACAAGTACCAGGGGTATGTCCATCTGCACAGGTCTTGTCTTGAGCACAAGGTAGTGTTCAGTTTATAACAAAACCAAACTTCCTAATCACTTCCAACTCTGTACTGGTCCACATGTTGTAGAATGTGTAGGACAAATAAAATGAGTTTTACTATTTTTGGGGAGTTCATCAGCAATAACAAGGTCCTGAAGGAGAGGAGGAGAAATGGATCATGTAGTTCCCCAACTCCTTGGCCATCACATTTTTTCCCCCTCTCTATGTGCTATGACTGTCTTTTATTTGTAACTTTTAAAGAAAAGGAAAAAAAGAGCTGGTCCCTTTAGCCATCTCTTCTGGCATGCTGGGCTGTCTTTAAGGCTGATTCTATTATGGTGTGGCATATGAGCATTTGCTCTGTTTCTAAGGGAGGTGGGAGAGGACTATGGGATATTTTATTTAAATCTTGATGTGTTTACTTCCCAAATACCCGCCATCATTCTGAGTTCCGTTGTTTTTGTTCTGGTTCTTTTAGCAATTGTGTTTGTTCAGTTTAATTTTTAGTTCTGTTGTGAGTATGCCATTCTACCTCACCAATCTTTCTGCTAATCCAGCTCCCCTCTTTCAGTCTGCTGGGCTAAGGTGCAGGGGGACACTCAGGGGCTGTTTGGGGAGTGGGAATTCTCCTGGATGTGGGAGGAGCAGGAGGAGGAGGAGGAGGAGCACCTTGTGCACTGCTGGCCTGGCACTGTGTGGTGCAGCAGAGGGAATGGCTCTGGGGGCAGCACTGCTGTGTTCCAGCTCTGGTTGGTGCAGTCCCACTGCAGTTGCTCTCCCTCCACGGGGGAGATCAGCATTTTCATCAGCAAACAGGCAGCTGAAACCTTTTTGCATTCTGTGCTCTTCTTCCCCCGAGTTCGAACGGCTCCGCTGAACTCAGTGGCTGGATGGGAGGAGATGAAGGAAGAGGAGAAATAGGTTTTTTTCCTTGGGGTGGTCATGTTGTAGTTGTTCCTCCAACTGAGTGCTTTGGCTGTCACATGTGGAGCAGCACGTTCAGAAGGTCTGCCATGCAAATAAACATGTGTTCTTATTTTTCATGCAGGTAGTGCTTTACTTTCCATTAGTTTGGCTTTGGAGTGGGAAGGCCTCTGTAATGCCTGGCTCTTGGACTTAGTGGGACTCCCTCTGACTGTGAAAACATCAGTGCAAGGCTCTTTGGGTTCCTTTCTCTTGGGCCATGTCTATTCTCCCTGGCTTGAAATGTGCTTTTCAAACAGGGTGTGTTTTTTGTGTTGAGTGTATAACCACCCACCTTCCTGACCTCCATCCCTGATCCAGTCCCAGTGAGCAGTTCCAGGGGCAGGAGCTGTTTTCTTCTATGATTGGATGCTGCTCTCTCAGATGAGCATCACCTGAAATTTCAAAGCTAAAAATGAAAACGTTATCTTAGAGAAAGAAAAATTAAATTTCTCATTTTGCTACTTTATATTTAGTGTCTTCTCCCCCTGCTTTATCAGTGCTCACCTCACTTTGGAGCAGACTGAAAAGGAATTTAATCCTAATCTCATGGAGTGTTTTGTTGCAGTTGGTTTTTTTGTTGTATGGTTTTCTTTGTTTTTTTCCTTTTGCTACTTTTATAGCCTTATTAATCATTCTCTTCTCTATTGCATTTTGTCGTCACCTTGTGTTTTAGTAGCATTATTTCTGTGTCTCTGGTTCACAACTGACACCTCTTTGACCACCTTGTAATTCCAAAAGAATCCATTTATCCTGGGGATGGGCATGTGAACCCAGGGAGCAGCACTCCCCTTTGGTCACACAGGGCTTGTCCTAGGAATGTTAAACAAGAACAGTTAGAAATTAGGGGAGTTAATTATATGCAATACTAAAGACTAATAAAAAGAACTGCAAGAAGGAAATTACTTGAAAAAATTACTGCTGCTTAGTATAATTTAATGTGCATAAATTGATTAACATTACATAATTAGTTGGCCACTTCCAATTTAATGACTGGTAAAACTATTGGTTAGACTTTTGTGCATCTCAGTACTTTTCTGAGCTGTGAAACAGGTCACTTAATAAATGAAGCCTTTCATTTCCCCCTGTTGAGAGCTGTTCTTTACCTGACTTTTTGGGCTTCTCAACAGTTAATGTTTTGCTCAAGGTAATCCCACTGAAATGTGACATTAAAAAACTTTGGCAATATATTGCAGAAACTAAAATAATGACATTAGTCTGACTTTGAATTAAAACTTATACAATTAAACTGGTTAACTTACTGTTCCAAAATAGACCCCACCTGCAGAGAACTTTAAAGTTAGTCCATGGCAGGATCATCCACTGCTGGGCCCAAATGCTGCTTTCCTTCTGTAAAGTGGAATTTCTGAATGGCTGCTCCAGGGTACTGCTGTGGTGGTTTGTATTTGGTTTGGTTGATTTTAAAAGGAACAAATACAACGCTCCTGAAGAGATTCAGCTGGGAGCACTGACAGTCTTCCACTGCCTGTGCACTCAGTGACTCTTCCAAGAAACCTGAGTGATGACTTAAGGTTTATTGGGGGATTCTGGTTATTCTGCATACAGTGTTATCAAAGGGATGTAGGAGAGAGAAACATTCAGTCAGTCTGGTTTTGAGAGAGTGTTTTTATATATTCAGTGGAAATCTGAGGCTGTGTGAGCACAGTAGATCAATTCCCTTTTAATTTATCATTTCAAACTACCTCAGGGGGTGCAAAATTCTTTATAATACAATATGTAGTACGTATATAATATGATATATAATACATATACAGTAGATAATACATACAGATACATATATGTACCTATAGTATATAACACAATATACAGTCCTTTACAGTCAGTAGTTCCCTCGTAGACTCTGCCATGTTGTTAACAGCTCCATTCACACCCGTGGTGCATCTCCAGTGACCTTCCATCCAGCCATCACCTCCCTCCGTGTCCTCGCTGTGCCTGTAGCTCCTCAGTGGCAGCTCTGCCCCAGAGCTGTGGGGGCCGCGCGTGGCCCTGCGTGGGCAGGACGGGTGCAGCGCCCCTGGGGCTGGCGGTGCCCTGGCAGCTGTGGGGTTGGCACCTCGTTGCCCTCACGCCAGTTGTGTTTTCCTTCCTCCCTTGGCAGGGCGTTCGTGTACCTGAGCAACCTGCTGTACCCCGTGCCCCTGATCCACAGGGTGGCTGTGGTGAGCGAGAAGGGCGAGGTGCGCGGCTTCCTGCGCGTCGCCGTGCAGGCCATTGCAGGTGAGACACGGGGAGCTGCTGCAGCTCGGGGAAACAGCCCCAGACCCCAAACCCTTGGTTTGAAACTCATGGTTTTCCTGTTGCAAAGGGCACTTGCTCTCTGGGGTTAGCTGGATTTGGAAATGGTTCCCTTCCCTGTGTCATCGTCTGGACCAAGCGTGAGTTTACACGGGGATAATGCTGCTCCCCAGTGGTGGGGCTGGACTGAAGCTCACATCTGGCAACTAATGCAGTGCTGGTTTTTAGGGCAGTTAAAGAGCTAAGGAGTCTCAGTGAGTCTGAAAACTGAGAATGAAACAAAGAGTCTTCCCTCCAGCACCCAGAAGGGCACGTGGCAGTTTGGTAGTTGTGATCATGGGCAGTGAAGTTAAATGCACCAAGTTCTTGCTGTGCTCAAACTGTCCCTTTAAATTTTCCTCTCAAATGTGCTTCTCCAGTGCCTGACAAGCATGGGAGGAAGCTGCTAAGGTGACAGTTTCCAGCATGTGCAAACAGAAATCAGCAGCAGTTTCCCCTAAAAACGTTTACACTTAGGAGCTGCTTTAACACACTGTTTAATCCCCAAGAATCCCAAGTTTTCAGAGCAGAGGGCTGGATATATGGGGTGGAAAGTGCTGCTCTGTGTGTGCTGGAGGTGCACTGCACTTCAGCAGAGAGTTGCTGATATTTCTCACTTGGTCGGTGTGAGCTGGGCTCCTTGGCAGTGAGCCATGCCCTGTCCATGCTGCTGGGAGCACAGATCCTTCCCAGGATTTGTCCTTCCCAGCAGTGGCCCGACACCAGCAGTTCTTTCTTGTTTAGGAAGGGTAACCCTGGAAGCTTCACTCTCCATGGGAACGTATAATGAAATCTCAGGCTGAAGATGTGTAAGAATCACTCTGGCAGGGATTAAAGCAAGTGAATCAAAATCTGGTTTAATGTGCACAGAAGTCTCATTTCTAGTTTGGTTTGGTCTCCTTCTCACTGACTGAGTATTTCCAAAAAAATACACCGTTTATCCATCCAAGTAAATTGAATACACCATGGCTAATAGACATTGAGCTGGGGACATCTCTTGGAAAAGGGCCAAGGCATCGTTTGGTCCCTAAGCAAAGCTTTGGGCCACTTTCTGAATCTTGGGATTGCTCCTGCAAACATGCATTTCCTGTGGAAGAAATCCCTGGGGTTTAACTGGGCCCTGTTGTTGCTGTCCATGGAGAGGAGGAGCAGGGGGAGCTCTGCTGCTGCAGAACTTCAGATGGCAGCTCTAATCTCTGTTAATTTACCTCAGGATAATAATCAGAGGTAAATAAATAACCAAAATGAGTGCTAAAATTGGTTGTAATTTAAAAGTCTCTGAAGTTAAATATGTTCATAATGAAACTTCATAGCCTGTCACGTTGTTTTCCCACACTTGAGCTGATGGTGGGGAGATTTCTGACATTTTCCATCATTTACTCCAGCCTGTTATTGGAAAACTCTTCTACTTTCTGGACTGGTTTCCGTTGTAATAAGAGTTTCCATTTAGATAACTCTGAGGGTTTTCCCTTTGCTCCTCATCACTTCATCTTTTTTTCCCCTGTTTTTTCAGCTGATGAAGAAGCCCCAGATTATGGATCTGGTATCCGACAGTCTGGCACAGCTAAAATTTCCTTTGACAATGAGTACTTTGATAAGGTGAGGACTCTTAAAATTGAGTTAGTATCTTTGAGGGTAGCAGCTTGTGCCTCTAAATAAAGGATCTGTATTGTAGGGGAGGAAGGGGGTGGCACTCCCAGAAACTGCAGGAGTCTGTTAAAAGCCACATAATTGACTTTTTCAGGGTGATTTTTCTTCAGTTGCAATGACTCGGTCTGGGCTGTCACTGGAGGAATTAAGAATTGTGGAAGGGCAAGGACAGAATTCAGACGTTACCACTCCTCCAGAGGAGATCAACAGAATCAATGAGCTGGGTAAGCAAGAAATATGCAATAGTTTTGGGGAAGTTAAGGGAAATCTGGGACACTTTGAGTCAGTGACAGAAAGGGGGGCCGAATGTCCTTCAGAAATATGATAGCTGGGGAGAGGTGTAACCTGTGGGTTGCATATGAGAGATCCTGGAGCTGCTCATTTGAAGAACAGTGCTGAAAAACACAGCACAGGCGTTTGGATCTTTTGATTATCAGCAAATAATTTGGGTTCAGAAGAAAAAAAAACGTGATGGGGCTAAACTGCTTCTGAAGAAACATTTTAAGAAAAGAAAGGAAATGAAAAAAAAGAACAAAGTGAATTGGTGTGGGATGTTTGTGTCTCCCTAAGACCTGAAGTCAGCCACTCTGGATGGGAAGATGACCCTGGAGGGGTTCACTGAGGAGGTGGGGGGTCACCTGAAGCTGGGCAGCGTGTTCACCTTCCGCGTGACCGTGCTCCAGGCCAGCGGCATCCTGCCCGAGTACGCGGACATCTTCTGCCAGTTCAAGTAAGAGCCTGCCCCTGCCTACCCAGCCACTGCTCTTGGACAGAGCTCAGGGCACTGCACGGTCTCTCTGGGAGCTGCTCACAGCACAGAGAAGCACCCTGTCACCTACTGCAGTCCCTGGTCCCTGCTCTCTGCCAGCAGGTGTGGGGGAATCACCTTGTGCAGAAAGGAATTGGGAATCAAAGTGGACTCTTAAATTGCTAGTCTATGGATATCTTAAGGCTTTAAGCTTCTGATGTGAAAAGTTCAGTACTAGATGGTACATAAGCTCAGTTGGAATGAAAGCTGCACGACCCTTGAGTAAATCAGTAGCTCTCAAGTAAAAGTGTTCTTTGGCTTAGGTTCTTAAGAGAGAATAAAAAATGGGAATAATGAAGACATAAAACAAGTACAGGAGTTATGGTTCTACAAGACTAGGGCATTCCTAGCTTTAGGCCGTCCCTCAGGTCCCTGTGAAGTTCTACCACAACAAGTTTGGTTTAGGGTTTCCCTTCAGGGTTGGGATCAGAGCACAGCAGTCTTCAGGAAACCATTGCGTGGTTGCTGATTTTCTGTTGGTTTTCTCTCCTTTAAAAGCTTTTTGCATCGGCACGATGAGGCTTTCTCCACAGAACCTCTGAAAAACAACGGCCGAGGGACTCCCCTGGGCTTTTACCACGTGCAGAATGTGAGTAAAGCTTGGCATGGATGGTCCCTGTGGAGGTGTGGGCACCCTTCAAAGCAGGAGCAGTTATGAAGAGTAGGCACTAAGAGGAGAGCTCAGGTGAAGGATTTAATCCCCAGTGCAAAACAAAATGCAGCACGACTGTGTGTGACAGATTTAACTCTCCTGTTTCACCTCTACTTCCTGCCATTGAAGTCTCTGTTTCCTTTCAGGGTGTGCAGTTAAAGCAGTCTGGAGTTCAGGAAATAAAATATATGTGTGACCAGCAGTGCCCATGATCTCAGATGAACTGAATATATCTCTTTCTATGAACTACGTAATCTTTGGTTACATGCAGCCTCCTCTTCTCCCGTTTGAAATGCCTGATACTGGGGCTTTCAATTTCTCCTTTGTCAGAGAGTAGAATTAATGCCTAAACCCCAAAGGAATGCAGTGGCTTTTATTGTGAGTGACACTTCATGGTATGAGAAAGACTTCCTTTCTGAGTGTCTCCTTTTCTTTCCTCACAGATTGCTGTGGAAGTGACGGAATCCTTTGTGGAGTACATCAAAACAAAGCCTATTGTCTTTGAAGTCTTTGGGCATTATCAGCAGCATCCTCTCCACCTGCAAGGACAGGATCTCAACAGGTATTGGTCACTGTTCTGGCACAAAGGCACTTTGGCATCATGCCCAGCTTAGCTCTGCAGTTTTCCATGCTCCTGAAATTGTGCATCCCCACCCTCACAGGCAGAATTCCTGCTGGAGGGAAGAGTGAGGGAGAGAGACCCAGTGTGGTAATTGGTGGAACTGCTCTACCACCTCAACTGTGGAAAGCTGTTCTGCCAACCCATCTGCATCCTCCCTAAACACACTGTGGTGGTGGAATGTTGTGCTGGGAACCTCAGCCGTGGTCCAGGAGCTCTGGGAGAACCCTCACGGTGCTCCAAGGGCAGAGCTCCCTCAGGCCAAGTGGCCTCTTGCATGAGGGTGGGATGACAAAAGGAGAGATGACCTTGGGGGAAACCAAAAGGCTCTCAACCCTTTGCCATGTCAGTGCCAAAGTTGCCAAGCATTGGAATTTTTGGAGTCGGGGAAAGGACCCCTGTTCATCCTGGTTTTCATAGCTTAGGGCAGGAGGCTGTTAAAGAAGCTGATTTTTAGAGAAAATGACAGCTGAGGCTGGTTCCTTTTCAAATTATTTCAGGAAATTCCTGTTACCTACTTAATTTTTCAGTACTGAATGGAGGTAGAGCAGTTGGAAATGGTAAATTTTTACTATTTTTATGTTTACTGACAGCTAGGATTGGTTAATTTAGACTGAAGGACACGGGTTAGTCTGAGAAGTGTGCTGAGTCCCCTGCTTTCCCTGACAGCTGATGCTCACCTGTCTTCCTAGAACTGAGAGGATATTTTTAGAGACAAAAAGGGCTGTTTAAATAAAACTGCTTTTTATGTTTAGCTGCCTCTGTACTGATGACTCTTTTCATTCCTCTGTAGCCCTCCACAGCCTTCCAGAAGATTCTTCCCTCCCCCTATGCCGCTGTCCAAGCCAGGTGAGCACAGCTCTAGTTCTGTCCATCCCAGCTCTGCTCCTGCACTGGGGCTGTCCTGTGCCCCTGAGATAGCCAGGGCACCCAGGGGTGTCATGGAGTGAGTGGTGGGAAGGGCTTTGGAGCTGCCTCTGGCTCTCTTCCTTTTTGTGGCTTTCATTTTTATTTATTTTCCACCTCCTCTGCAGGAAGTGCTGCTTGGTTCGTTAAGGGTAGAATTCCATTCCTGAGGTGTTGCCCATATTCCATGAGATCTGGCTGTGCCTCTTCCTGTGCTTGCTGAGCACTTGACTGGAAATGTGCTTGTGCATTAACCACTTCATGTTTTTGCTCTCTCACATTCTCATTTAGTGAGTCAGTCTCCTTGAAACGATCCTTGGTTTCCTTTGCCTAATTGGAATAATGCATGCTGAACTCTACTGTGATTTTTTTTTTTCCCCATTTCACCTTTTAATTTCCTCCTTCTCTGTGTTTCTCTCACCTGCATCTTTCCACCATCCTTGTCCGTGTGTGTGTGTTCCATTCCCTCTGCAGACCATGAGAGGAAAATTGAGTTGATTAGGTACCTTATGTCTGGCTATGTGAACGTGCATGTGCTGAACACGCTGTCCGAGCATGCCACTGTGCTGGCCTCCTCTGCCGTGGCTGCTTTCCAGGACGGAGCTGACCAGCTGCCACCTTTCCTCTTTCTGCCTGTCCCCACTTGTCAGAGTGAGCGGGCTCCCAAACGAGATGGTTAGTAGCCAAACTTGACCTGTGGTAGATGTAGAAGTAGTTCCAAAACGTGCTTCAGAACTCCTTTTTCCCTTTATCGTGTAGTGTTCTTAGGACTAGAAGCTGCCACGGTTGTGGTCATGGAAGGAGGGTGCTGTGCTGAAGTTCAGGACCATTTTAGAGAGAACCATACAGACTCCAGTGTGCTGGCAGTCACAGGTTTTTCTGTGGCACTGCATCTATTCCCTGAAACTTCCTGGGCCGCTGATTTTTTTCTGTGTTCTGCATATAGTTTTGTGGTCCTGGGATGAGAGGTGCAAATGAAAACAGTTGTAGAGGAAACCCTCTGCTGTGTTCTAGATAGCTTTCCTTTTTGCTCATCTTCTGCCACTAACAGTGCTGTTCCTCACTGCCATTTGTGTTCTGTTAATTTATTAAGAACAAAAAAAGGCATGCTGGTTATTAATTGTGCCCCAGCAAGTCTGTGAGAACGTCTAGAACCAGCTCTCATGTTTAGTTAAATGTGTCTTTCTGTTGTTTTTCCTCTTCTGGTGCTTTTGAGTTTCTCTGCTCAGCAGCAGACTGGAGTGCCCCAAGTGTGTGATGTTCCTCTGGCTGTGCTGAGGGCCCTGTGAAGAGTCCACGTGCAGCTGAGATGTGATGGGTACAGCAGGGCTACCACCCTCAGTGGGCACTGGGGGGGAAGAGTCAGTGCTGGGCCTCAGTGTTGCTGCCTCCCAGGATGGGGCTCTGCTAGGAACAGCTGATCCCTGCACACTCTGTCCCTCTGAGGTCCCTGCTGCCTTACCCAGGAAACTCACAGAACCTGAGGCCACACCTGCAAGGACCTTTTCTTACCTGGGCACTGTTATGCCCTTCCAGTTCATGGGAAATTTGGTCATGGTGGATGTTGAAGGATGCACAGAAGTGTGAAGGTGGGAGAACCTAAAGAACACTTGAGCAAGGGAAGAATGGGTCTGGAGAGGCTAGAAGGGAGGATAATTATTTGGCCTAATTAAAACAGTGGGGTTAGTATGTGAAAGGAGAAAAAATGGAAAAGCAACTGAGAAAAATCCCTGTCAGAGTACACAGGAACTGAGCTTTTAAATGTTCCCCTTTGCAAAAATGTAGGGAGTGAACAGGTAGGAGAAATCATGTAATGATAACTGAAAGGTGTGATGTGAGGGTACATGTCAGGGAGTTATTGCCAGAATTTCAGTTATCCCATTATTTTTTATCATGGTTTATCCCTACATTTATATGAAAGGAATTAGAGAGGATCTGGCTGGTAATAATCAGTAATACTGAGAGATAAGTAGCTCAGAAACATACTTGGGCAGGATTAAGGCTCTGCAATAATTCTTGTTCAGCCTTTTTGCATGTACAGTATCTTATCCAAGTGTGCAGGAGCCTGGCAGTTTGTGACATGAAGAAGTGGAGACTGAAGTTCTAAGTTCTATATTTTTCCTCTTGTGTGGGGAAGGGGAAATGTGCTTTTTGAGTGAGAAATGCTGCACGTGAACAGGCCTGAGCAATTCACAGACTGAAGCCATAAAGTAACTGCTGCGCCTTTGAGGCATCTCCTCTGTGGATCTGGAGAGGCTGTGTACCTTTCCAAGCTCTTTGTTTCATTGTTTAACCTTTTTTTGTTCTAGCAGCCTAGATTTAAAAAACAACCCTTTGAGAAATAAGGAGTGCTTGTAGGCACCATCATTTTCATGGGGAAAGCTGTGCATATGTACCTAGAATGTGTAGGACTACTGAAAGGGCCCGTGCCCGTGAGCCCTGAGTAAGCTTTGCCTGTTCAGTCTTTGTAAACCACTCTTTTTTTACCTTCTTTCCCTTTTTTCTGTCTTTAAGTGCCAGCTACAAAGCTGAACACTATGAGCAAACCCAGCCTGGGCCAGAGTGTGAGCAAATACGACCTCCTGGTGTGGTTTGAGATCAGTGAATTGGAGCCAACAGGGGAGTAAGTCCTGCATTAATATTTCATATTTCAATAACAGGGGCTTAGGGGAGTTTTGGGGTTCTTTTTTCCATTTGTTCTGTTTGGACCAGGTTGATGTTTAGCATTGGGAGGGGACCTGGCTGGTTTGTAGTGATGGGCTATAAGTGCTGCAAGGACCAAGGGCACAGAATGACATTCTTTCACCCCCATTGGAAAGGACTGAAGAGATATAATGACATTTTTTCACACTCAAGTGGTCTTTCCACTGAGAACTCCATGCACACCAGCAGAACAGGCACTGGGAAAACTTACCCTCTGTGGACCATGAGTTTGGGTTCTTTGGGTCACCAGAGACTTCATGCTCCAGAAGTCATCCAGCAGGTCCTGGTTTATGTTCATCTCTGATACAAACAAGGTTATCCCCTGATAGGTCTTTAGGTTCTTTAGTTCCATGGAGTTTTCCAGAAGTACTGGAAGTACAGTATACAATATTTCTATATTTCACTGCTCCTGTAGTGCCATTAGGAGCCCTGAGGAGTCTGAGAGTAGGCAGAAAGAAACACTCCTTGCCTGCAGATCCTCTCTGGAGAGGTAACTGTGTTGGCAGCAGGAGCTGCTGTGCTGTCCCTCTTTCCCCTGTTGATCCATGCCCTGTCTCACACAGGTACATCCCTGCCATTGTGGATCACACCGGGGGCCTGCCCTGCCAGGGGACCTTCCTGCTCCACCAGGTACTGCTGAGAGCTGTGGGAGAGCAGGTTCCATCTCAGCAGGAGGGGCAGGATGCTGAGGGCTGGGGTTGGCATCCCCCCTGTCCTCCTTGCCCAGTGACGGCCGTAGGGTCGGTCATCTCTCAGTCTGTACTGCTGCCTTTGGGCTGCAGGGAGAGGATGTTTGGCCCCAGGATGTTGCTGCTGCTGGTGCTTAGCAGTGGGAATCCCACTCAGGAAAGATGGAAGCCTTTTGAAAAGCAGGAATCTTTGGGACCAGGTTGGTGCCCTCAGTGTTCTCCAGCATCTCTGCCAAGGGCACAAAGGGTCATGTGGACTCAACTTCCCTTCTCTCTCTCTCACTGCAGATCTACAAAATGACCATGTCTCAGTGCATTGTAAATGCCTCTTGTAAGCCTTCAGAACAATTTGTCTTCAGCTAGATTCTGAAGATAATCCTAATTAAATGTGGCTTACAAGTTTAAAGTTAGTTTTTCTACTCTCAAATTCTCAGTTCCATTTTGTGGAGTTTACCTGTGACTTGAATTTCCTCTTGTTCTTAAAGTAATGGGAGCAGTTCTTACAGCTTAGGAATAATGGTCATCTTCCAGTAATTCCCTTAAAAAATAAAATTACTCAATCCTGGATTAGCCAGTGTCCTCATTGCTATCTTTGAGAGCATAGCAACAATTTCTGAACTGTTTTAAGTTAAAAGACCTCTGCCTTTGTGGAGTGAGGAGGGGGAATAGTTCCATTTCTGTTACATATGAGAATATAACATCCCTTTGCAGTTAAATTAAGGGCCCTGAAATACAGAGGTGCTTGTTCAGTTACAGACTAGTTTGAATGATCTGATTTGCTTCACTCTTTCAATAAAAGTGCAGAGTAGCTGGGGGTTGTGTGTGAATACTTGAGCAGTGTTTTATTTTGGAACTCTCCAGGGGATCCAGCGGAGAATCACAGTCACCATTATCCATGAGAAGGGCAGTGAGTTGCACTGGAAAGATGTGAGAGAGCTGGTTGTTGGTAAGTTTGGGGGTTTTTTTTCATCTTGCTCTGTAAGAAAGAAAAACTATTAATGGTAGTGTGTCTTTGCATCAGATTCTGTCATTTTTATGAGCATTGCTTGTGAGAGGATTTTAAAAAAGACCCAGAGGAAAAACTTACATTTTGCAACTTCCACTTAGAGCTGCTTGTTAGTCTGAAATGATATTTGGGAAAACAAACTCCCTTTGTGGTGCAGGTTGAGTTCTAATTGATTCTCCTGCTCCCCTTTTCAGGGCGCATAAGAAATAAAGCAGAGGTAGATGAAGCTGCTGTGGATGCCATTCTGTCTTTGAATATTATCTCTGCAAAATACCTGAAGTCCTCTCACAGCTCCAACAGGTACGTGAATGAAGGGAGCACTCGAGCAGGAGTCTGAAATTTATTTGACCTCTGAGCTACTGGCAGGATGTTTGGAAGGTTGGGAGTGTGGCTCATTATTAAATGTGGAATTCCATGGGCACAGGACAGGCAGGTGGAGAATGAACAGCACCATAACCTACTGTTGATGCTGAAATCTGTTGATCTACGTGAAGGATTTGTTGATGGTGCATCTGAATTACTTTCCATATGTAAGGACCATAAAAGGGAGGATGGAAAGGAACAGCTTAAGGGAGCCTCAGGATTTAACCCAGAACATTTGAAGTGACATCAGGGTTTGGTGCTGGAATACAGCACTGAAGGACAAGGACAATTTTGGGAGATATATTTATAGAAAGATACCTGTATCTCTCCTGGAACAAGCATGTGGCAGTTGCAGCAAGAGCCATGCCTTGTGAATTGGTAATTTGTGGATTTCTACAGGTGTATCACAAACTTGACTCCTGTTCTGTCACTGGCAGCAGCAGGGCCCTGGCCCAGGGCTCTGTGTGTCCCTCACTGGGGCAAAGCCCACACTGCACAAGGGGCAGCGAGGCAGAGCGTGGGGCTGGGCACAGCCGCTCCCTGCTCTGGCCTCTCCCTGGCTGGTGCAGAGCAGGAATCTCTCTGGAGTGGAGCTCTCAAGGAGTGTTTCCAGAGGGGATCAGGGTTTGGGGGCCCACCTCTGCTGAGCTGGAGCTGGGATTCTCTGAGGCACTGAAATGGCTTCTTCCTTCCTCTGAGAGCCTGGATGGAGAAGCAGCACTGCAGCAGTCAAGGTGGATTTGGGGTGCTGCTGCTCCCAGGGGAATGGCTGCCCCAGTGTCTGTGTGGATTTGGGGTGCTGCTGCTCCCAGGGGAATGGCTGTGCCTCCTGGTGTCTGCAGAGGCAGGGACAGGGGCCTGACAGTTCCTCTGCCTCCCACTGTGAAGTGGGTGTTTTTGTGCATCTGAATGAATGGCTCAGTGTAACTGGAACACAGAGGGGCTGTTGCTGGTTTCCAGTCTGACACTGCTGGGTTTGCAGCTGGAAAGCCCTGTGCTTTCTGTTCTCTGGCAGTTCCAGTACATTCCCATATAGCTCCTCTAAGGTGGGTCACTTGGGTGAAGGATGAGTGTGATGAAGCTGTTGGCCATTTCTTCCCAAAATGCCAAGTTGTGGGATGAGTGCCTGGCAGTGGAGTGGGATTGAGGCCCTGGTAAGGGATGTGTCTGGTGTTTGCTCATTGTCTGCAGACTGTTTTCTGCTTCCTGTGGGGTTTTTTTGCTTTGTTTTGTTTTTCAAGTCCACACGTTCTGTTCCTCTCAGTTGTTGCTTTTCTGTTCTGCTTTTGGCTGCACTAACTAAAGCTCTTTCTATGTTTTTACAGGCTCTTTCTTGATAAGGATATGCCTAGGTATTTTCTGTTTGCTTCCTTTGTACATAAAGATTCTTGAAAATAGAATGCTTTATGTCCTGGTTGTATTGCTGCCACCTCCCTCTTAGCTCTTATGGAGTTCCATTAGCACATCTCTTAGCTATTCCAGAACTAGTATTCCTTCTCCTCCTCCTCCTCCTTTGTGTCAGGAGTTTATTCAGGTACAGTTCATGGGAGGACTTGGGAAGGTGAACTTTCCTTCACATGTAAGAGAACTTGCTTCCTTCAGCCTTTCTGATTCTCTAAATGTGCCATCAAATATAGCCCCTATTTGTAGTCCTTGCTATTTTCTTCCCTTGTTCTGTATCAAAGAACTAAATTTGGAATTTCTCACTGTCTCAGAGTCTGTGATGTGTTTGAAGTACCCAGCCAAGGGCTGAATGATGAGATTACTTGAAATTCCAGCTCAGAATTGCACTGAACAAAAAGCAGTGGCTGCCATGTGAGGGCCTTTCAGCCTCTGTTCTGGGGCTGGATTTGCATCTGAAATTTAACCCTCTGGTGGCTGCTCCTTAGTTTCCCAGCTGGCAGAGGAGCTGCTCAGACTGGATTGTGGTTTCCCCTGCCAGGTGGGACCAGCGCCAGGCACAGTGGCTGTGCAGGCTGGGGCAGTTTGCCCTCTGCTTCCCCTGCTCTGCCTCTCTGTCTTCAGTGCTCTCAATTCAACACCTTTCACTAACTCCAAAATCCATTTAGAGTCAGCTCTAATACACATGTAACCCGTTTCTCCTGTTTGCTGTGCTTTGCTTGTCTGTGCTCCCTGTTCCCCTGGTGCTGCTGGTTCTGCTTTGCTCCCTCTGGTTTCTGTCTCCCTGTCTGACTGTCGTGCCAAGCTCTGCTTTGGGCAGGCGAGGCTGTGGATAAGTCACTTCCTGGCTGGACAAAACCCACTGCAATAGGTGCCCCAAAGCTGCACTTGGCATTGCCTTGGTGCTTGTCCAAAGGCCATCACTGCTGGAGGGCGTGGGGGTGTCTCTGCACCGATGGACATTTACACCCTTGTTCTCTCCCTGTGATGAGACATCAGCTGGCAAATGGGGCAGGGCTGTGCAGGGGCTCCATACACGGCTTTTTTCAGGATTTACTGCTTCCTTTCCCACCGTGACAGGAGAGATGGAACTTCGTGAAAGTTTAAAAAATTGCTGCCATAACTAAGTCATGATACAAGTTTAAAACGTAAGGATTCAACACAGATGTGTGAATGGTTAGAGGACAACCCGTGCCCTTTGCCTAATCCAGCCCAAGGCAGGGTTGTTACTTTACAGTGCTCCTAAAGTCACCCATTGCTTGGCCTTTAGAATAAGTTGCTCTGTACCATTTTTAATAGAAACAAGATATTCAGAACTAATTTCCTAAGTATGCTACTCCAAATGCAAACAGTATTTAGCTGTGCTCTCACTTGACTGCACAGTTCGTGCTGTCTTTACCTATTAGCTTGGAATTACATAACTGGTGTGAGGGAAAGGGGGTGCTTGGGAGCTCTTTTTATGATCAGAACTCTCTGTTTCTGACATGTCTGCTCTTAGGCTGTTTCATGTTTGGTTTTGTTTTGCTTTGTGTTTTGTTATTCCTTCTACCTCCACCCTTTGTCCTTTGTCTTTAGTTTGATTTTCTATTTTTCCAAGTTGGCCTTGGGCATTAGTACAGAAACTTTTTAGAGATACAACTTTCTTTTAAAAAATAATACTTATGAAGCAGTTTCTTGCTTTTACTGCCACATCATTTGGACTCAAAATGGGATGAGAAACCTCGACAGCAAGGGGATTTGGGAGGGAAGTTCTACAGAGGTGATGGAGAATGAATACCTTCTGTTCCTGTTGCCAGTGTGGAAAGGCATGCTGAGCTCCTGGCTAAGGGTGCAGCTCTTCTTCCCAAAGGGAGCTGCCTGGAATCTGGCTCTGCCTGTGGGAAAGGACAGAGCTCGTTTCCCTGAGCCCTGCTAGAGAGGGAGGAGTGTGATGATCCTCTGGATCTGCTGCTGTAGCTGTGCTGTCGGGTGCTGTCTCTCACTTTCCACTTGAACAGAAGAACTTTCCTGATTGCTGGGGTCGAACTGTGGAGCCTTCAGCTCCTTCTTTCCATGTGCCAAACTGAGGAAACTTCTGTAAGAAGTTTGTGTTAGAGCTGCAAGGTTTTACTTGAAGCTGTTAGAACACAGAAATTTATCACTTGATTATAGGACTGAGCCCTACCTATGAATCTTCCTGATTTGCTGTCAGAAGCTGCTGGTTTTATAAGACTAAGAGCTCTGTTGCTATGTGTTAGTCCTAAAATACAGTGTAGGATGAGAGTTGCTTATAAAAAAGGCTCTTCCCATGCACGTTGAAGGTCCAGCTGGGCTGAATTGTACCTGAAGCCATAGAGCTGAATTCTCTCTGTTTAGAAACACTGTTCTTTAGTGCTGACTTCTCTGTAGTGCTTTGACAGCTTTTGTTCTCTTCTGCATCCCCTCTTTTCTCTTTTAGATGAGTCTTTTTCATAAAAGGCAACATACTATTTGAGGTAGAAGTAAATAATCTTGGAAGAAAAGAGACGGGTTTTGCTTCAAATATTTGTTATCTGAGTCACTGAGAGTCCTAGTGGATGATGTGAGGGGAGAGATGCAAACACTGAGTAATGGGAGGGATGCAGAGGAACTTTTACTATTGAGCTTCTGCTGGCCTTTTTTCCAGGACTTTCTACCGCTTTGAAGCAGTTTGGGACAGTTCCCTGCACAACTCCCTCCTCCTCAACAGAGTGACTCCCTATGGAGAGAAGATCTACATGACCCTCTCTGCTTACCTGGAGGTGAGACCCCTGTGACACTGGGGGCAGGGCACAGTGTGTACCTGAGATAAACCTGGCTGGGCTGAGCCATTTCAGTCCTGCAGCCAGGCCAAGCCTTTGTTCATTTTCTGAGAACAGGGTGGGAAAGTGTGTTCACAGTTAATGTCTTAATGTCAGGGTGTTCCTGCCTGGCAACACACGTGAAGTGAAACTGGTGCTCTCACCTTTCTGTGCCTGTTTTTATCCGTGTGTGTATCTGAAAATCCACTCAGATCAGAGGAGTTCTCAGGGAGAGCTCCTGGTGTTACAAACACTGGCCTTGTGTGCAGGATGCTGTTTTGTGTAGTGCAGTTATTTCACCCACGAGATGCATCAAGCAGTTTGACAGTTCTCTCTCACAGAACCACATATGACAACCTTTCCCCAAAAACCCAAACAAGAGCAGCTTCCCAGGGCTGCCCTGCTGGGAGGGCAGCAGTGAGGCTTGGCACAGCTGTGTGCAGCCACTCACTGAGTGCTGGGGTTCCTCCTAGCTGGACCACTGCATCCAGCCTGCTGTCATCACCAAGGATGTGTGCATGGTGTTCTACTCCCGGGACGCCAAGATCTCCCCCCCGCGCTCCCTGCGCAGCCTCTTCGGCAGCGGCTACTCCAAGTCCCCAGACTCGTAAGTTCCCTTGCCAGTTCTGCTCTCCATATCCCGTCTCAGTATGTGCTTTTTCTCTTAGAGGGCGTGGGGAGGATGGACCTTAGTTGTCTTTATTTCTTCCTTGAAACTGTACCTCCTCATGGGTTCTCCAGGCTGGTTTTGAACGTTCTGTCTTGCGTTTATTTCAGTGAAACTCTGATGGCTTCTCTCTTTACTGACCTCTTTTCCAGACTGACAGTTGGGAAGAGAGTTCCATTTTTCAAGGTTGCACATAGATGACCCTGGTGCTGACCTGGAATTTCCTGCAGCAGCTGCTCTCCAAGTCCAGTGCAGGGTTGGGGGAAGCATTTTAGAGATGTTGGAGTCTGTCCTGGCTCTTCTATGCAACATTATAATTCAGATCTAATTCTAACTAACATCTATGCTTAAACTTCTACTTTGGGGCTCACTGAATCAAAGCCGATGCACTTTATTTCTGAAGGTAATGGTGTGTTTTTGTTTCCCTCTGCTTTCCTGTGAACAGCAACCGAGTAACGGGGATCTACGAGCTGAGTTTGTGCAAAATGGCAGACACAGGCAGTCCAGGTAAGCACTGACTGGCTGTTCACGTGTAGATGTGAAACAGTGCATGAAATGTCACAGGCAGAACAGAGGGAACACTTCTGTCCTGATGGGAAACAGGCCAGGATGATTCAAGGAAACGTTGCTATTCCATAAAAAACTGACTCAGGCTTTTACTTTAGGCTCAGGTCTGTGATCACCACTGGTGAAGGAGGAATCACTGAGAACTTGGCATTTCTGATGTGGGTGTCACAGGAAGCTGGGCATGGACCTGAGTCTTAGACTTAGGGGCATAACACATGGCCCCTCACTGGCAGTGGAGACTGGGTTGGCAGCAGTAGAGTTTTCCCTTGGCCTTTGGGAGGAGTTGCTGATACCTGATGCAAGATTCATGGCTTGGGAGGAATGTGGTTCATGCAGTGTTGGTGTATTGTTCTTCCAGGACGTGGCAATTGAAGTCTTTGTGTTGAACTGGACTGACCAGGGGTTTTTATTGTATCTTGGTCAATAGAAAACATCTGAATGAGATAAGAAAGGCTAAATCAAATATCTTTGGAATGTGTAATTGCAGTAAATGGAATCCTTGCTTTGTGTATTTCCAGCAGAAGTGTTGGTTCTTTGCAGGTTGCTGGTTGTTCCTCAGTGACGTCCCTCTGGCTGTGGTTTTAACATGTCTCACCTTGTTTTTCACTGCTCAGGAATGCAGAGGAGGAGGAGGAAAGTTCTGGATACATCTGTGGCATATGTGAGGGGAGAAGAGAACCTGGCAGGTTGGAGGCCCAGGGGTGACAGCCTTATCCTGGAGCATCAGTGGGAACTGGAGAAACTGGAGCTGCTGCACGAGGTGAGTAAAGGGGTCAAAGTCAAGATTTGAATGAATTCTCCCAACAGAGAAGATACAAAGTGTGTGCCTATCTGCTGAGTAGAATCTCCAGCTCAGAACCTCAGTGTATTCCACAAAGGCAGATTCAGTTTCTAATGCCATTGTAAACTCCCTTCCCTGGGGCCAGCGTTTACTGCTGTGAATATTAAAAGAATGCCTCAGAATTCAGTGTGTGTAAGACAGGCCCCATCCTGGAGCAGACGACACTGATTTCTTCCCTTTCCAGGTGGAAAAGACCCGGCACTTCCTTCTGCTTCGTGAAAAGCTCGGGGACAGCATCCCCAAGTCCCTGAGTGACTCGCTGTCCCCCAGCCTGAGCAGTGGCACCCTCAGCACCTCCACCAGCATCTCCTCCCAGATCTCCACCACGACCTTCGAGAGCGCCGTGACGCCCAGCGAGAGCAGCGGCTACGACTCGGCCGACATCGAGAGCCTGGTGGACCGTGAGAAGGAGCTGGCCACCAAGGTGGGCACACCAGGCCAGGGCAGGGCACTCCTGGGGCACAGCGGGCTGGAGGGCAGCCATGGCTGCTTCCCACATGGCACAGAGAGCACCCGCTGCTGGGAGAGTCGCAGTTTAATGTGGTTGGCAGTGAAATCATCTGTTCCCACCAGCCAGGGCTGCTGGGGAGGTTTGTGCTGTGGCTGCTCACTCACCTCACCTGCCTTCATTAACAGTTCTATACATGAAACTTCCTCATTTTATCAAGGAAAGTGATTATACCCCTCTTCTTCTTCCTCATTTTATCAGGGAAAGTGATTATACCCCTCTTCTTCTTCCTAATTTTATCAGGGAAAGTGATTATACCCCTCTTCTTCTTCCTAATTTTATCAGGGAAAGCACTTATTCCTCTCTTCTTCTGGGATCTTTCACAGCAGTTTGGAGTTTCCTTATTCTTTCATTGGCTGCCAGTTGTGTCTTGGCAAGTTGCCTCTTGTGTTCGGATTCCTCAAGAAATCTAAATGTAAACTTCTTTCTTGTCTCTCGTTTGTTTCCCCTCTCTGTAGTGTCTGCAGCTCCTAACTCACACTTTCAACCGGGAGTTCAACCAGGTGTACAACAGCATCAGTGACTGTAAGGTGAGTCCTGCATGTGAGACAATACACTGTAGTTGCAGCACAGGAGCAATGTATTTGGGGGTCGTGCAATCTGCTGATACTATGACATGATAGACAACTTTATAATAATTTTATTAACTTTTATTTTCAGTCTGTTGGAAGCATGTGGCTGTTCAGCATCAGGTTCCAAAGACTGTTGCAGGAATTGGAGGTGGTGTGGGCTTGGACTGTAGTACATTCCAGTTGTTCAGACTGGAAGTGCTCTCACTGTCTTTCCCTCCATACACTTTCCTGATGTAAAAGGATAAATTGATTCTTAAAAATTCTGCCTGTAGGCACAGGGAATTGCAGACTGGATAGTGAGTGTAATATTCCATTGGGGAAGTCAGGGTGGGAAGAATCAGAGGTGTGGGACGTTAGAACAAGCTTTGTCTGCAGAATTTCTGCTTTATTTATTTATTTACGGTTGTGTGCAAACATTTGACTGCTGAGTAGGGGAGTGGTTGATGGAAAGGTTTTCTGTCCCTGGGCTGGGTGGCACACTGAGGCAGGGTGAGTTCCAGCAGCACCCCAGCCCCTCTGCCTCTCCCTCTCTGTCCCTGGGCTGGGTGACAGGGTGAGCTGCCCCTGCACACTCAGCCCCTGTGCCTCTCTGTCCCTGGGCTGGGTGACAGGGTGAGCTGCCCCTGCACACTCAGCCCCTGTGCCTCTCTGTCCCTGGGCT
>JAWWTY010000052.1:7169911-7190016 GCA_035222235.1 Margarornis squamiger
GGGTGACAGGGTGAGCTGCCCCTGCACACTCAGCCCCTGTGCCTCTCTGTCCCTGCAGCTCTCGGATATTTCTCCCATCGGGCGGGACCCGTCGGTGTCCAGTTTCAGCAGTGCAACCCTCACCCCCTCATCCACCTGCCCCTCTCTGGTGGATTCCAGATGCAATTCAATTGACCAGAAGTAAGTGTAATGTATTAACAGGAAGACATCCCTTTTCAGTGCTTCACAGACCTCTGCTGTTTTCTGATGTTTTTCCTCCTCTCTTCCTTTTCCCTGCTTTCAGGTATTTCTCTGTGCAGCCCCCTTGCCTGACTTCTCCAGTCCCTCTGCACAATTGTTTTTCCCCATTTTGTTCTTTTGAACTGGTTTTTTCCCCCTCTTTGTGCTGGAGGAACACTCAGATGCTTGTCGTTCCAGTGACCAGTGCATCTGCAGTGTGCAGAGTCCACAAGTTTTTTCAGAGGGCTATTAAAAAGATCTACTAATAACAACCCAAATAACCCCGTTTGGCCAGTAATCTCTGTTTATCTTTCTCAGTTGTATCTATAGCAGATACTTTTTATTGAATTGGAAATAACTGCTTAGTGAAAGACATGCAGTTTGTACCTTCTCAGTTTAACATCCCCCAGGGATTTCACATCAAACAAGACTCTGTGTTGTGACTGTGTGTAACAGGAGAAACAAGGGAGAAGGAAACAACTACCTAGCAGTTATTGCCAGTTTTATTCCACAGATAGCAAGAAAAAGTGCTATTTGATATTGTGCAAAATGATCCTAATGTCATACAAAAATTATGGGCTGGAGGATGAAACTCATAGGACAGGCTGGGCTGTAGAGGCACCATAAATTCCATTGTCACATTCAGTTGCTTTGTTGTGATTTACTTTTCCACGTGTTTTAAAGGACACCAGAAGCAAATTCTCGTGCCTCCAGTCCCTGCCATGAGGTGGAACAGTTCCAGATAATTCCTGCAGTAGAAACTTCCTATCTGGCCAGAGCTGGAAAGAATGAGTTCCTAAATCTGGTTCCTGATATTGAGGAAATCAGACCAGGGTGAGTTTAGTATCACTGTGTGACTGGGGCTTTCTGAGCTGTCACAGGGGCCTCCTGAGGTTCTGGGGATCCTGTGCCCTGTGTGAGGAGGCACATGAGCATGTGGTGGCAGAGCTGCAGAGCCCAGTGTGATGGAGGCAGGGCTGGGGGAGGCTGTGTTGGCATTTGATCTCTGCAGATCTCCTGCTCTACATCTTCTTAATGAACAGGATTGGCAGTGACTTAAATGTGATGTTTGCTTTCATCAAACCATGGCCAAAGTTCTCTGAGAGATCTTTAGGGTCCTTCTTTCTGTCAGAGTTTTGCATAATTATTGAAGACACAATTCAGGTTGTTATAGAAGAACTTTCTCTGAATGCTGTTACAGGCAAAGCATACTGAGGACCAAGTGTCTTACACAGTGTTTGCAGTAAACAGGGATACTCAGTAGGTGCCTAATTTAGGGGAAAATCTCTTCCTGTTTATCTGTGGGTTTGTTTTTTCCAGCTCCGTGGTCTCCAAGAAAGGATACCTGCACTTCAAGGAGCCCCTCTCCAGCTCCTGGGCCAAGCACTTCGTGGTGGTTCGCCGTCCCTATGTTTTTATTTACAACAGTGACAAAGATCCTGTAGAAAGAGGAATCATAAACTTATCCACAGCCCAGGTGGAGTACAGTGAGGATCAACAGGCAATGGTAAAGGTCAGTCTGGGAGCTGTTGTTTGTTTTCCCATAAAGCAGGAGCATTGCAGGGAGTAGTGGATCCGTAAGGTCATTTGTGCCATCTCTGCTCCAAGGAGAATGCATCTTGGAGGATGTCTGGCATCTGATGGTTCTGTCCACAAAGTGTCCCAGTTTTTTCAGGGTTTCTTGTGTTTTGGGCACAGCCAGAGCCTGAACCTGACTGCTCTTACACATCAGATTAGCTTTTAGGAGCATGTGTTGGTATCACCACCCTGTGTTTGGTTTTTGCAGCTTCCTGTGTGTGGTGTTTTGGGGTTGTGTGTTTTGTTCATTTAAACAAAAACCCACAAAGCAACACACACACACACACACTTTGCTGGTCCATCAGAGTGCACACTCGTAAGTTAAAACAGTATTTTGTAGAAGTTAATGACTAATAATGTTCTGGAAATGACCAGTGAAACTTAAATGAAAGACCTTAGGTTTTGTGGGGCTGAGGAACGTGGCAGAGCAGACTCTCAGAGGGGAATTGTGCTTGTGGAGCTCAGTATTTTGACCTGTTCTCAACTTTGCAGACACCCAACACGTTTGGAGTGTGCACAAAGCACCGTGGGGTCCTGCTGCAGGCCATCAATGACAAGGACATGAACGACTGGTTATATGCCTTCAATCCTCTCCTCGCTGGCACAATTCGGTGAGGGCAGGGAGGGCAGGGAGGGGGGCACACCAGGAGGGGGGGCTGCTCACAGGGGGTCAGCTTGGTCTGAACAGTTGGACAGGTCGGGGGAGCTGAAGGAGGGTAGGTAAAAAAAACTCCAAGCAGAAAACAAAGCAGCCTGGATTTCTGCAGGGGCTGCTGCTTTGGCTTGTGACCTTCTGAATATGTGTGGGATGCTCCATTTGGAGGCCACAAAATGGTTTCCTTGTATTGCCATTTTACACACTTAAAATTTCTTGCTGCCTCTGTGCACGCAGGTCTGCACTGCCTTTTTAGGTTCTTGCTGGTGAGCTAAAGCACAAATTCTCATTTCCTTCCCCTTTTTGAGCTTCTCCAGCAGCCTGCCCATTAGCACAGGTCCCACATGGCCTCTGCTTGCTGGAGAGATCCTAATGTATTGTAATAACTGTTTCAGTAAAAAAAATAATTAAAAATTCAGCTGTCACTGTACAACATCAAATAATTCCTGGACAGTGTAGCCCTTAAAGGATTCTGTCTCCCTCTAAAAGGGCACAGCAGAGGAGTGACAGTTTTTTCTCATTACAGCCCTGGAGAAGTTTTACTTTCTTAACACATGGAGTAAACCAGCACTGTCCTAGAAGATGTAAAAAAAAAAGGTGGACAAACTGTAGGGAGGGAAGAAGAAGAAACTTTCAGAATTCACCACCTACTTTTCCCTTTCTTTCTTGTGCAGGTCCAAACTGGCTCGAAGACGCACGGGCCAGATGAAGTACTGAGTCCATGTGATGTTCTCATCTGTCCCCTGACCCCCCTGGTAGAGATAGTGTTCCCTCTCATTTCCTCTTTGTGATTCTTGACAGTTTCTCTTGTATGTAATCCTGTGGCTTAACACCCCCCTGCCCCACTCCTTCAGCACATTTTCTAGGTATTCTAACCCCACCTTGTTTCTTTTCACCTGTACCAGAATTGTACTCGTAGCATGTGGCCAAACAAAAAGAGAAAGAAAAAAAAAATCAAAAAAAAAAAAAAGAGTGATTATGCACGACTCTAAAAAGAAAAAAAAAAAATTTATTTTTTTCTTCTAACAACTGTTTTCCCATTTCAACTGACCTTTTGGTGTCTGTCCCACTGTCTGTTGTTGTCTGCCTGGACTGCTGCAGGGTGTTCATTCACTTTGGGACTTGGCAGTGGGCATTGTTCCCTCAGGGCAGAGTTCCAGTGCCAGGGAAAGAGAAACTCTTCCATGTAGACATTACCCAGCCAGGAACTGCAATAGCTCCTCAGGCTTTCTGGATCCAGCCTCTGATTTGAACTCTGTTGAAAGCTGATATTAGACAAATCTATCTGGGCAGACTGGATTTTGGAATTTGTGCAAGTTTTGGGGTTTCCAGGGTCCAGCAGGCAAAGGGATGAGCTGGAAAAAGATAAAGAACAAACCAGGAAGGACTGGCTAGAAAAATCTGCCTTGAAACTCTTGCTGTGGGGTTGCAGGTGAATTCTTTCCCAAAAGAGTTTCCACCAACACTCCTCTGCTTCTGTGCTGCTGTGAGGAGAAATAGGTCACGTGGCTGAAAAATGAGATAAAATCCCCCAAATCTGAGATGCTCGGCCTCATATTCGACAGCTGGAGAGTGTTAAATGGGAAGGAAAGAGTGGATGTTCCCTGGAGCAGGAGAGCACACAGAGGACAGGTCTCTTGCTGCTCCTGGCCCTCACTCTGAGTCCTGCAGGAACAGTTCTCACCTCTCTGGGAAGGCGTTTAGGGCTGTCACTGGTGTGTCAGGGCATCATTCTGAAGGGCTGTTTGTGCATCCCTTACCTGTGGTGCTCAGGTGTGACCCCACCTGTCCATGGGGAGCACCCTTGGCCTCTGAAACCCTTCCCAGACCCAGCACTCACAGATTTCTCCAGGGAGCAGCAGGACACTTCCAGTTCCTTTTGGAACAGCTCTCCAATGGCTCCTAATTTCCCTCAGTTTTCATCAGCCAAGCCCCACTAGTTAATTGGAGCTCCAGAGTTCATCCTTCCTGGAGGACAGATCAAGTGGATCCTGATCAGTGGAGAGTCATAATTGGCTTCTTGGACATCAGCTGGGTGGTGTCAGTTCTTGACCTACAGTTTTAAGTTCTCCTTGTGGCCAAAGCTTTGACCTTTGCCCCAAGAAAGGGAAGCAGAAGGAATTTCCTTTCGGAGAAGTGAGCTCCTCTCCCTGTCAGGTGCTCAGGGAGGTTGGGGGTGTGTGTGTGTGTTTTACTGTGTTTCACACTGCTGTGTTCTACTTTCCTGAGGTTCCTTGGGCACTGGCAGGGCTGTGATCCTGGAGAATGTGCAGGAATTCCATCCAGAGGTTCCAGCCTCTCAGGGGAGATACAAAAGGGGTTTGTTCCACTATTCCAGTAGGCACATCTTGGCACAGTCCAGCTCCAGAGGGTCATTTGGATTCAGGTCACACATCAGCCAGCCATGCCATGCTTTTGGAATTCTGTGGCCGAGTGTAGGTGGGACTGGAATCCTTTGAGCAAGTCCTTGGCTGTATGGGATGTTCATTGTTCAGTGAAGAGCAATGCACAGGGAGACCTCCTGAAAGCAGGGGTGGCAGAGAAGCAGGGAGGTGCAGTCTGGCACCTGCTGGGACATCTCTGTGTGTCTCCAGGGAGTTCTCCAGCTAAATCACACTCTCCTGCTGCCTCTGTGGTCCTCAGATTTGTTTCAGAACTGGAAGCCAGAGTGAGGGATCATCCTGGGGACCCAGGAGCGTGATAGGGATGGACTTTGTGTTTGGGTTTTTTTACTTTTTCCCTTCTGTTTTTTGTCTTGTTTAACTGTGTGTGACTCTAAATACAGTGATGATATTCCTTTGTTATGCAATGATGATAAAGCACTTCCAGTGTGTGGGTAAGGCTCTTTGTCCTGCAGGAGGGCTCCTCACACTGGAGCTAAGCTGATCTCAAGAATTAGGTTAATTGTAAGCATTAAGTTATTGCTGCCATCACCACTGTTTCTAATGGAAGTGGAACCAGTTTGAGGAGCAGAGTGACTTAGGTGGTGGTAGGTTGTGACACACTGAGAGCATTTTAACTTTTATCTTTTTCTTTTTTTAACTAGAAGAAAACTAGTTTGCTAAGTCTTTGCTTTGGATAAGCCAGAGAATGAACTAAGTGGATATAGGCATTGCATAGAATCACGATTAGGGGATTTTCCTTTGACAGCAGGAAGAGACAGATGCTTACTTTATGCAGAGCTGGAATTGTTAACAGCTGTGTTGCATAAATGCTACTCTTCTGTCTAAAACCACCAAGCAGCTTCTGGTGACTGGATGTCTGTGGGCAACAGATCATCAGAGGAGCAAAATTCTGGTTTTGAGCATCAGTACCTCTTAGAGCTGCACAATCTGTGGCAGAATCAGGTCCTGTTGTGTGGAGTTCAAATGGGCATTACTGATTTCTAGTCTGACATAAAGGCAAAGTTTTTCTCCAACTCCTGAATCCTGCTCTGAAGCATTTGAATTTCCCTGCTTAAAGGTGGACTGAAACCAATCCAAGTTTTCTTGGAAAAGATAACAAAGCGAAAAACAAACCAAAAAAGTGAATGTGCATTCACTTACAGGCTTAGCCCAGCATATTAGAAATGACTCTTTGGAAACAGAGCAGGAAGGGGGGATGTGCAGAGGTGCCTTCTCCTGACCCTGCCAGCCCGCTGTGGTTCCCTGCTGTGTGTGTGGGGCCCAGAGTCAAAGAGCTCTTGGGCCTGTGCTGAGGCAGCTGCCGTGGGCCTGCCAGCCCAGAGGGCAGCACACACTGAAGGGAGCCTGGTGGGCTGCCCGTGGGGAGCTCAGGGTGCAGCTCTGGCCTTGGCTCCTTCTGCCCTTCTCTGAAAGGAACGAGAAAACTCTGCTTTTTGTCCAGTGAAAATTCTGTTGTTGAAGTTTCCTGGGTATTTTAAAACTAAGCTAAACCTATACTGTATTTTAGAAATGCACTTTATGTCCCTTTTCAAAGAAGAATCCTGTATTCTGGGATGCAGAAGTGAAGGGAGTCCTATTTCCAGACTGCTGAGAAAGGGTTTTTTTTTGGTTGACATCTAATAATCCTGATTACTGATTAGCAAGGTATTTCAAAGCAAAGACTTTACTTTTTGCTGCTTGTTATCTAATTTACAGGGATTTAATTTTATGTAATGTATTGTATATTTATACATCTGTAATTACTTGCACATTTGGTAAGAAAGAGGATTAGCTCTGGTCTGACAGCCCCAGGTACCACCCCAGTAACTGCCTGGTTGTGCTGCACAGCCTGGCTGTGTGCAGCTGCTGCTGGGGGTGTTCCTGGGGTAGGGGCAGCTGCTGCTGGGGGTGTTCCTGGGGCAGGGGCAGCTGCTGCTGGGGGTGTTCCTGGGGCAGGGGCAGCTGCTGCTGGGGGTGTTCCTGGGGCAGGGGCAGCTGCTGAGCTGCTGCAGGAGGCTCCTTGCTGGCTGTGCGGTGTGTGTCGCATCTCCCCGTGTAGTTCCTACCCCAGTCGTGGTCTGGCTGTGCTGTCTGTAGCAGGAATGTATTAACTTTGTGCTTCCTTGTTTAAAAAAAACATCAACTGTTCAAGAGCAGGACTGACTTTTTTGTTCAGAAGGCCATTTATGCGTTCTGTGGGTTCGAAACCAGAGCGAGTCCAGCACGGGCCAGGTGGTTGTGTCCAGTGGTATTGGGAACAGGTTGTAAACCGGCAGGATCAGCTGTGTATTCAGAAAACTGAGGGGTGGAGCTCCTGAGTCTTCAGTTCCTGATGTTGCCAAGTGAATGGCCTGACCCCGAGCAGTGCTGACCTCCCTCGTGCTTGCCTGGAGAGCAGGACTGGAAGCAGAGGGGGTCCTGAGTGGCCAGCACTTCCCAGGGCCAGGGCTTAATTTTCCACTCTGCTTGTCCACACTTCATGTGCAGTTGGTTGTGGCTCCCGAAGGTGGACATCAGACACGCTGTTCACTGAAATACACCCCTGCAGTCGCAGTGCCCATGTCCCTGTTCATCTCTGTACACAAGGTATACAAGGTATATGCTGTATAAGTGGCCTTCTCGAACAAATCTCTTTGCAAACTGATTTCATCCCAGCGAAGGAGTGTATCAGCAACACTGTACATTAATTTCAGGTTTTCATTTTCTTATTTTATTTTGTAAATATATCCGATATTTGGAGCTTGAGTATACAAAATGTAAATATAGTTCATGTATTTGTACTAATTCTGATCCATTTGCTGTATAGCCTTAGGTGTGCAATGCAGATATCTAACTGTGTATGGTAACCTTGCACCACCAATTGTTAGTGAACGAGGTGAAACAATAAAGGTACAACCAGTGCATTAGCAGACGTGATGTGTTTAATTACTGGTGTCTTATGCTGGCTGCTTGTTTACAACACCTGTCCTGAACAAGCTGATGCTTTGATGAGAAAGGTGGGAGGCCCTGCTTGTCCTCTCTAGTCCTTTCCCCTCTGGTGTCTTACACAGCATTTCTAAGTACTTTTTGGGGGCTTCAGAAGATTCTTTTGCTTGAAGGATAAATTAGCCTTGTCACAGCTGCCAGAACTGAACTGGCTTATCTGGGGTGGTGGTTAAAAATGAGAGGAAATGGGTGAAATCAAACCACCAAAACTCAACATCAAAGCCTGAGGCACCAGCTCTGAGGTGTCGGGGAATCCTGAGGTGACAGGGAATCCTGAGGTGACAGGGAATCCCTGGGGATCGTCCCTGTTGGGCTCAAGGTGGGAGGTTTTTACAGTCGAGGTGACCCAAAGCCCTGGCAGGTCAGTTCACTGCCGGCTGTCTTGTTTGGAAAATGGTTTATACAGGACTTCCTGGGCACCAAGCCTGCCCAGGGTGCAGGTGTGTCCCGACGGTGCCCTGCCTGCCTCTCACGGAGCCAAGGGGATGGAAGGAGCTTTTCCTTTGGGAATCCTTGGGACCTCGGAGCTCCTTTCCCTCCGGGAATCCCTGGGACCTCAGACGGGCAGGTTTCCGAGCTGTCTTTCCCCGAGTTCCAGCGCACCCAAAGACACATCGGTCGGGGCTGGGGCGATGCTCGGCAGCGGAATTTGAGCCAATTAATACTAAGGAAAGGAGAGGAGAGACCTCAGTTCCCGGCGGTCCCGGGGCTTTGCTGCGGGCAGAGGCACAGCCGGGGACACCGGGGGACAGGGAGGGACATCCTGGGGGACAGGGAGGGGACAGGAGGGCCACCCCTATGGACAGGAGGGGACAATGAGGGCCATCCCGGGGAACAAGGAGGGGACAGGGAGGGGACAGGAGGGCCACGCCTGGGGCCCTGACCGGGCTGGGCGGTGCCGCCACTGCCCCTTTAAGGGGGCGTGTCCCCCGCGCCATCGGCCCATGGGCGTGGGGCGGGGCTCGCGGGGACAGCCAATGGGCGCGCTCGGCCCCGCCCACCCCGCCCGCGCGGCTGAGGCGGGGCCAGAGAGAGCGGAGATCGCTGAGGGAGAAGCTCGGAGAGCTCCGAGGGAGAGACCGGAGGGACAGACCTGAGGGAGCCCCGGGAACCGCCGCAGCCATGGCCGAGTGAGTGCGGGGCGCCCGCGGGGCCGGGCGGGGCGGGGGACGGCGTTGAAGCCGGCCCGTGGCGGTGCGAGGGCCCAGGAGGGTCCCCGCTGATCGCTGAGGGAGGCGCGGGCCGCTCCAGCCCCCCACGGGGACTCGGCCGTGGGGGTCCGGGGCTGCCGCGGGGACAGGGACGGGCCGGGCCGGGCCCTCGAGGGGCCCGCGGGAGGCTGTGGGGGTGTGGGACTGTGGGGCTGGGGGGATGTGGGACTGTGGGGGTGTGAGGCTGTTGCATGTGGGGCTGTGGAGTTTTGGGTCTGGGATGCTGTGGGGATGTGGCAGGGCTGTGGGCCTGGGAGGCTGTGGGTCTGTGGGGATGTGAGGCTGTGGGGATGTGGGGATGTGTGGATGTGGGGCTGTGGGGCCCTGGGGCTGTGGGACTGGGAGGCTGTGGGACCCTGGGGATGTGAGGCTGTGTGGATGTGGGCCTGTGGGTCTGGGAGGCTTTGGGTCTGTGGGGCCGTGTCAGAGCCAGGAGCGGCCGCTGTAGAGCCCAGGGAAGTTGTCTGTGAGCCGAGGCCCGGAGGGGACAGGCTGGGCTCTCCCGTGTGTGCCCCTGGCGAGCAGCATCGCCCTCCAGCACAGTGTCTGCTCCTCTCGCCTTCTGTGCTCACCCCAAACCGTTTGGTGGGAGCAGACACGGGATGCAAGTTCAGACACAGTGTCCTAGTGCAGTTCAGTGGGGAGCTGGATCCTCAGTGAGGTGTCACAGCCGCTCACTCTGCTCCCTGCCTGTAGTGCAGTGTTTTGGATCGCTTTTCCTACTGTCCAGCTGTGTCTTGGTGGTTGGGAAGAAAGCCTGAGACATGCTGTGTGTTGTTCAATGCTCTGACCAGGAGCCACAAGGATCTGCAGCTTCCTCATGAGGGGCAGCTCTGATCTCTGCTCGGGTGACAGGGACAGGATGGAGGGAAGGGCTGGAGCTGTGTCGGGACAGGGTTAGGGGGGACATCAGGGAAAGACTCTTCCCCAGAGGGTGGTGGGCACTGAAAAGGCTCCCCCGGGCAGTGGGCATGGCCCCAGGGCTGCCAGAGCTCCAGGAGGGTTTGGGCAGTGGGACAGAGACAGGGTGGGATTGTTGGGGTGTCTGTGCAGGGCCAGGAGTTGGACTGGATGGTCCTTGTTCATCCAGTTGTGTATCCCTTCCAGCTTGGGATATTCTGTGATTCCATGACCTCTTGTAGTAATAGCTGTCAGAATCAACTCAGAGCACCTTTGTCAGGAAGGGCTGGGCTGGGCTGGCAGCTGGCACAGTCAGAACAGGCTGGCAGAGCGTGGATGCTACTGCTGGATCATTGCTAATGACAATAACCTGGCATTTTTGTTCTTCCACATTCCAGAGCTGACATTGCTTTGATTGGACTGGCTGTGATGGGTCAGAACCTGATTTTGAACATGAATGACCACGGCTTCGTGGTAAGTGAAGGAAACGTTGTGCAGAAAAGCTGACTCAGCAGCCCTTGGGATTACAGCTGAGCATTTTGTGGGTGCTTTTTCCTTCTTTGTGGGATGTTCTAATAGGTGTTGTTTCCTCCTTGTAGTTATAACCTGTGCTGCCCTTTGCCCCGTTTCCAGGCAAGAGCAGTGGTGGAGGCCTGTACTCAGCTGGCACCTGATCTGTTAGTTATGCATGACTTTTCCTGCAGTTTGCCTTGGGCTTGGCCCTTAACCACAGCTTCCCAAGGCACTTGCAAAGACATGCTCAGGTTCATCCCTGCTCTGTGTCTGTAGGGAAGGTGGAGTTGGGAGAGCACAAGATGTTGAGCCTTGCTTGTATAATTTGTAGTCTGAGCTAAAGTAACTGTTCTGTTGGCAGTTTTATTAACAAGTTTTCTTGCTCTCCCAGGTCTGTGCTTTCAACAGGACTGTTTCCAAAGTGGATGACTTCCTGGCCAATGAGGCCAAGGGCACCAAAGTGATTGGAGCTCACAGCCTGGAGGAGATGGTCTCCAAGCTGAAGAAGCCCCGTCGCATTATCTTGCTGGTGAAGGCTGGCAGTGCAGTGGATGACTTCATCAATAAGCTGGTGAGGCACACACTCCTTCTGCCTGTGACTTCATGCTGTCTTTTAGAGGAGTTTCCTCTGGAAGCTGTCAATTATTCATCATTAATTAGATTTTGAATTCATGGAGAAAATCAAACGTCTGATTTCTTTTGAACAGGTGCCGTTGTTGGAGACTGGAGACATCATAATTGATGGTGGGAATTCTGAGTACAGAGATACCACGGTAAGCCTGTTTCCTACCCACAGTAAAGGAGTAAAATATGCAGGGTTCTTTCTCCTCTGATCATCAGAATAGTCAGTCAAAAAGGTGCCATCACCTCTCTGCTCAGGGAAAGCCAAACAATTATTTCTGCAGAATTAGATCATGCAGCCTATTGAAAAGCAATTGTTACAGTAGTTAGGGACTTTTCTATAAGAATGTTTTTATAGAAGTTACCCAAATCATTAGAGAATATTTTTATTGACATCTTTTAAAGAGTGAAGGATTTTAGAAAATTTACTGTTACAATCTTAAGGAGTTTTCAGGGAGATTTGTAAGTGTGGATTTCTTGTTGTTTCTCAATCCTACATGGTCACAGGACAAACCAGTAAGACAGAACTGCTGGTTTGGCTGTCTTGGTTAATGGAGGCAGCAGAGTAATTATCTGCTTGTGATCAGACTGTAACTGTAGCACTTAGAGAAGCTACATTTAGATATCTGGGATGCTCACGTGAAAATACTGCATTCGGATTGGTACTTCTAATCTTGTAAGGGCTGCTGGTGTTCATTTTTCTGCTTTGCCATCCTGATCTTGGGTAAGTGAGTTGGCCGTGCCAGAGCAAAGAACAGGCACTCAGTGAGGATTAATCCTTGGGGAGCTTGCAGCTCTCCTTAGGGATGTGGCCTGTGTCTCTCTCCCTCAGAGGGAATGGTTTGCCCTGATGGTTGTCCATGCTTCCACCTTCACCCTGCAATGAGCTCTGCAACTCCACCTCGGGCCTAATCTGCCTCCCCCACGTCTTTGCACACAGCATGTGTCACCTGGCACTTAATTCTGACCCTTTTCCAGCCTCAGTGCTGCTCTTCTCTATCTGCTGCTTCAGGACTTGTTTTCTCAGCGAGTCCCTTTTGCAAGAATCCACCTCAAAGCCACAAGAAGTTTCCTAATGCTCACTTCGGTGTCTGTACAGCTTTTCTCAAGGCTGGCTTCTAACGTGTCCAAAGCAGAATTGAAAACCTAATTTTAGGTGTGAATTGCTAACTTTTGTTTGTAAGGCTCTGGTATTAAACAGAATTAAATAATGCTGCTCTGCTCTTTGTTCCAGAGACGTTGTAAGGAACTACAGGCAAAGGGCATCTTGTTTGTGGGAAGTGGTGTCAGTGGTGGGGAGGAGGGTGCCAGATATGGACCTTCACTCATGCCAGGAGGAGCCAAAGAAGCCTGGTAAGCAGTAGCTACTATATTTTCTTCTTCAGAATGCAATAATCATCTCTTCACAATGAGAGCCAAGGGAGGGAAGGAGCAGGGTGTGGGTGTGGAGAGAACAAGATATGTTGCCATCTCACTTCCTCAAGGCTCCAGATTTCTCAACCTAGCTGGGGTCATGGGGCAAAGCTGAGCCTTTATGGCAGACAGAACAAAGGCAGGTTTTTCTTCCAGGAATCCACAGGCAAAAGTAGGACCTACAGAAATCCAAAGGGAGAAAGGTGTGTCTGCAGAGAAAGGAATTTTGCTTAAATTTTAAGCAAGTGCCATTTCATGTTTATTTTTTCCTTTGGAGGCCCTGTGCAGCTGGGAAGCTGCTAACCATGAATGGGGCAGCAGCACAGGTCCCTGCAGTGCCACATTATAAAAGGAGCCTTCACTACATGTTTGTACTGACTGTTGAACACACCAGTGTATCTGCAAGTTCCTGCATGCTGCCATGCTCTTTTGTCCTCCTGTTGCTGTAAAGGACTGTACACCAGTGCTCACGTTTGACTTTATTCGTGGGTGCTCATTCTCTCTGTAAATGCAAAAAGAAGGTGTGTCCAGGCTTTACCTGAGCTTTAGAATCTCTTGAGTCCCTGTCTGTTTGCATTAGTGTTTCATACCTGTATCAGCCAGTTCAAATTCGATGGCACAAAGCCATCAACAACAGTCATTTGCTGCCTGATCCTCTTTTTGCCAGGAACAGCTCAGTAAGGACAGCTCCTGTTTTCAAAGGAAAAAGATATTTGGGTCCTTTAAGTGCATTAAGCTTGTCTGCACAGTGTTGCAAACATGACTTGATTGTCCCAATGTCTTGAAAAACTGTCTTTTTTTGAAAAACATATTTTGACATTGGTATGTGGTGGGTTATCAACCTGCCAGCTGCCCTCACCCCAGGCTGCCTTTTGGCAGGTTACTGAAGGAGGCATCTGATCCATACTGATGAATGTTATTTTTTTCTCTTGTGGTGTTTGTGTCCCCTGCCTGTCTGCTGAGGTGTGTTGTTTCTCCCCACAGGCCCCACATCAAGACCATATTTCAGAGCATTGCTGCTAAAGTGGGATCTGGGGAGCCTTGTTGTGACTGGGTGAATATTCATTTGATACTGACCTTGACTTGGGGTTAGATCCCTGCTTAGGTAGTTTGGTTGCTGAAGCTCATGGATGTTTGTCCATAACAAACCCAGTGCCATCAGGTTGATTTCCTGGCTGACTGGGTTCATTTCCAATCTACCATCTCTAATAACACCCCATGCCAAGGGAAGACAAAGTGTTGTGGCTGGGTCATGTGCTGGGGGAGCTCAATGGACCTGTGACCTGCTGGTTTCAGTTAGCACTGGGTTTGCTTCCTTCTTTAGGCAGAAGGAGCCCATGGGCAGGTGTCAGACACTGAAAGTGGTGACAGTGCTGTTGCTCATGGGATTGTTGGATGTTTCCTGACAGGTGGGAGATGAAGGTGCTGGACACTTTGTGAAGATGGTGCACAATGGCATTGAGTATGGAGACATGCAGCTGATCTGTGAGGCCTATCACCTGATGAAGGATGTGGTGGGCATGGAGCACGATGAGATGGCCAAGGTGATCTGCAGTTTTTCGTGTCTTGCCTTTCCTTGTGCTGTGATGGTTGTCTGCCTCTGGGGAGGCAAAGCTGCTGCACATACAGGAGGGGAATTTTTCTGGTGTGCCTCCTGCAAGGGCAGAGCACAATATTGCTGAGCTTCACAGGAGGGAGGGAGCAGCAAGCACATACAGCTGAATATTTATAGAAGTTGTCTAAACTCTCCCATTCTACAGCTGACTTCTCCCCAGAAACCACCTTCTTGAGTAGAGATATGAATTACGTTGCCTGAAAAGAACTAGTGAAACAATGAGCGTTATAATCAAACAGGCAAAATGGACACATAAATCAATAAATCAGTTGATGCGTATTGTAGATGTATAGCAGATTGTATGTGTGTATATACGTGTGTGTGTGTGTGTGTATATATATATACACATACACTTTTTTTCTCCTTTTCCAGGTGTTTCAGGAATGGAATAAGACAGAGCTGGACTCTTTCCTGATTGAAATCACGGCCAATATTCTCAAATTCAAGGACAGTGATGGCAAATACCTCCTCCCAAAGATCAGGGACAGTGCGGGACAGAAGGGCACGGGGAAGTGGACAGCCATTTCTGCCCTGGAGTACGGAGTCCCTGTCACACTCATAGGTAACTGTTCCCCCACCTGCTTCACCTCTGCTGCCTGCAGGGACCACCTCAGGGGGGAGCAGGGGAACAGAGGATCTCAGGAGTGAGCCCACAGCAGGGCTTGGCTCGCAGACCAGGCTTTTCTGGGTGCAGCTGTTCCAGCCTTTCTGCCCTCGGTACTGGTTTTGTCTGCTGGGCCTGGTTTGGCCTTGTTCCCTCAGTGCTGGGGGTACTGATGTCACACCTGTGTCCTTGGTGTCCCCACGGTGCTGTGAGGAGTTGGTGACAGGTGAACACAAAGTGCTGTGCTGGGAGTGCTGTGACACAGAGGAGCTATAATGCATCTGCATCACATTTACAGTGCCCTACTGCCACGAGTCCAGTGGGGGCTTCCCACTGAGGAACTCAATGACTCAGCAGGCTCTTTGCTCTCAGAATTGCTTTCATTTTCATGCTTTCTCCACTGCTTTTCCTTTGCCTTGGCTGGCCAAGTCCTGAAGATAATAAAAATTATACTCAGTAGCTGAAACAGTAACTACAGTGTAGCTATCAAAGACACATTGCTGCATTCCAACAACAAAGCAAGCTCTGCAAATGGTTTTAATACTCTACTGCAGCTGTAGTCTTTCAGTTCTAGGCTTGAAACAGTGTTTCCTGCTCGTGCTGTTAATGTCCTCCTTTTTGGGGTTCTTGCAAAGATCAAGGGTGGAGGAGACACTCCCTGATTAGTGCTCTGCAGTGCCAGGGTGCCTTGTCAGGTAATGATGGGCTGATAAAGTGTGTGCCATAGTTCTTGTGCAAACATGGCCCTTCTCAGGGTAGTGGCTCTGTGTGGTTTTACTACATAAGCATGACTTGACAAACTTCTGCTTGTAAGAGCAGAGTCATGCTATTCCAGCTTTTCCCTGCTTTTCCTACCATGCTGCTCCTCCCCAGAGTAGAAGGAAGTTTCTGCAGAACTGGAAAGGAGCCAGTTCTGATTTAGCTGTGATATGTTAATCCTGCTGCAGGGAGGATTCAGAATCTTGTGAAAACATTACTAATTCTTCTTTTTTTTATTGTTGTTGGTTTGATTTTGGGGTGTGGTTTTTTTTTCTTTGGTAGTTCACGACTCACTTAGAAGGTGGAACAGAAGCCCAGTATTAAGACTTGCTTGCCTTCCTTCTACCAGACCCTGAAAGGAAAACTTTTTTTTCTCTCCCATTTTACAATACTGTCATCAATTGCAAATAAGTACAACTTAAACCAGCATGATTAGGAGTTGCCTGAGCCAGATCAAGAGATTCTCATTCATGCTTTATGAGCTGAAGGCACTGCTTTACTAACTCCTTAGCCCTGACAAATGACATTGATTAACCTGCTTAGTGATGTTATAAAACTTCCTTATCAGCTTCTGAATACTAGTGTTAGGGGCCTACCAGATTATGAATCTTATTTCCTCTTATAAATTAACCTGCTGATTTAGTCTGGATTTTTATTGCCATTGTGGCTGTGTTTCCCTGTGGATGTGGCTCATCATGCAGTGACACTCAGTGTGTGCTTGTGTCTCAGACATTAACAGTGCTGCTCAGGTTTCTAATGCTCTCCCCCTTCCTGCCCTGCCCAAGGTGAAGCTGTGTTTGCGCGGTGCCTGTCGTCCCTCAAGGATGAGAGAGTGCAGGCCAGCAAGCTGCTGGAGGGGCCCAAACTGACTCAGTTCAGTGGCAACAAGAAGGCCTTCCTGGAGGACATCCGCAAGGTGAGTGCCTGTGCGGGGCAGAGCTGCCCCCAGGGGGTTGGGGATGCTGGGAGCCCTGGGCAGGAGCCCTTGCTGTTTCATACCAACTGGTTCAGCATTGTGCAATGTCTAGTGATGTCCACAGAGCACAGTGTGACATGTTCCTAACCAAAGAATAGTCCTGAGGGAGTTCAAGTCCAAGCCACAGAGGGCAGTGGTCACTGCCTGGGGTGCAGAGGTCATAATTCATGCACAGGAGCTTTTCCACCCCTCAGCACTCCTGTCTCTGCAATAGGTATTGATTTCTTGGTATCTCTCCCTGCTGAGACCAAACCTTCCAACAACTAGAAAGGATATTTTGGTTCTCAAATAGCTCATCATCCCTGAAGAGAGGTGGACTAAGCAGAGCATGTTGACTGTGAAGTTTCTTGTTCAACTTTGTGGGACTTCTCTTGGAGTGTGAATTTGTTTTTTGGTTTTTTTCAGGCCCTGTATGCCTCCAAGATCATCTCCTATGCTCAAGGCTTCATGCTGCTGAGACAAGCAGCCAAAGAATTTGGCTGGACGCTGAATTATGGTGCCATTGCACTGATGTGGAGGGGCGGCTGCATCATCAGGAGGTAATCAGGACAATGAGGGGGTCACTTTGTTGCTGAGGGGAGAAGATCAGGCAGTTTAGTTTAGTTTATGCCATCCTTGGCTAACAATCCTTGGAAAATCCAGGGAGTTACTCTGCTGATGAGGTCCTGAGAGGCTCTTTCTGTACAGAGACAGCACTAAAGGTTAGCAGATGAACCCACTATTCTGGTGGCTTAGAAAATCTGCTGCAGATTTTCTTTGGTCTTTGTAATGTTTGGAATCTGAGTCTGGCTGAGTAACATTTTGGCACTGTAAGTTTTGGATTCTGGGCCTTTGTTGGAAGCTCTGAAATTTATTCCTGGTTTCTTCTTGCCTAGTGTGTTCCTGGGAAAAATCAAAGATGCTTTTGATAGAAACCCTAACCTCCAGAATTTACTGTTGGATGATTTCTTTAAGACAGCTGTTGAAAACTGTCAGGTGAGTTCCAAGGAAAGGGGAACATAAACACAATAGTTTACAGCCAGGACTGTCATGGTTCTTCTCTTTGAAACTGGCCAAGCTGTGATTGGAAACTGAAGGTTTCCATTTTACTGTTACAGAAGAGCCTTGGGCTCTACCAATTCAGAACCACAATATGAGGAAGAAATGCCTGGCCTGTGTGAATATTGTGATCACTGCCCCGTGCCTTTGTGCACATGGATTTCTGTTCCAGTCCCATTGTTTGCAGCACCCCCAGAACAAGAGCGTTCCAGCCCTGCTGTTCTTTAGGCCTGGGTCTGTCCAAACAGTGTCCTGATTTTGATGGAGCTGACAGGCAGAATTAAAACCAGATTATGTGGCCAACAAAGAAGTCATGTACTGTCATTAATAATTGTTGTAACTGAATCCGAGTATTCCATGCAAGTTCTAGCTCGGAGGAACAATTGTACTGAGGATTATCCGTGACTGTCTGAAGTATCACACTGACCTCTTGTGCCCCTGGGCGAGCCTCGTCCTGGGCTTGGTGAGAGGTCCTGGAAGTGGCTCTGTGGTTGCTCAGAACATTCCCTGCTGGGTTTGTGCTTTTGGGATGCTCTGGTCATGTATGTGTGAAAGAACAACATCCTTGCTCGAGGCTGTGGTTTGAGTGCATGCCTCAACTCATCCTGTTATTAACTGTTATCTTACTTACCATTATTTTGGATCAACCTCTCCATGTAAAATCAGGAATCTGCTGCTTCATTTGCACAGACTTGGTTATTAGATTTCATAGGATGTGAAACTGCACACACAGTTGTACTAAAATAATTCCCGTGCCTGCACATACCTCTGAGCAAGCACTGATTAGTTTCTTTTTGCTCTTTTTCCCTGCTCTTTTCCTCTCTCCCAGGACTCCTGGCGCCGTGTGATCAGTACTGGAGTGCAGATTGGAATCCCTATGCCCTGCTTCACCACAGCACTTTCTTTTTATGATGGATACAGGCACGAGGTATTGCCAGCTAACCTGATTCAGGTGGGTGCTGAAATAGCTCTTCTGGCTACTGAAACATCATCCTGTTGTTGTTTAAACACTGCCTTAAAGGCCTCAGTGGCAGAATGTCCTAATCACTTGCAGTACAGATTGCCTAATATGTTTCTGCTACACTTGAAATTCATCACAATGAAACATTTAGAGACACCTGGATAAAGAACACCAGAGATACTGGTGTGGCAGTGCCCAGCATGTGTCAGTGTCCCACCTGTGGACCAAGGGTAATGATATCTTTGAATGAAAATGATTTGTACAGAAATATCTTTAATGTTTGCACATATGTAAGTGCTTTTTAGATTCGCACCAAGTAGAAGTAATACACTTGTGTTTCTACAGAACTCACAATACTAGATATTAGTAAATGTTTCATTGCAGTGATTTTGGTAATAATGAGGAAATAAGTTTGAATGTTACAATATCGAAGACAGATCTTGTTTCTAGTATTGCTACAGTCAAGTGTCAGTAGGTGCAGCTCCCAGTGCTGTGACACTTGGGGTTCTGGGTGTGCTCCTGTGCTGTGACACTCAGGTGTGTGTCTGGGTGTGCTCCTGTGCTGTGACACTCAGGTGTGTCTCTGTGTGTGCTCCTGTGCTGTGGCACTCAGGTGTGTGTCTGTGTGTGCTCCTGTGCTGTGACACTTGGGGTTCTGTGTGTGCTCCTGTGCTGTGGCACTCAGGTGTGTCTGTGATGTGCTCTTGCTGCAGGCCCAGCGGGATTACTTTGGTGCACACACGTATGAATTGCTGTCAAAGCCGGGGGTGTTTGTCCACACCAACTGGACAGGCCATGGAGGAAACGTGTCCTCTTCTGCCTACAACGTCTGATGGAAACCCTGCCACTTGAAGCCACGATACTGTAGATCCCAGATATTTCTCCTAGAATGTCACTTTTTACTGTACTGTGCTAGAACTTGTGTTTGGACACTTTTGTAATAACTCGTGGGTATATTTCATATATAAATGTATATCTCAATATATATATATATATCATGTAAGAAAGCTAAATAAATTTAGTATAAAGGTATTGAGGTATTTTCACTACTGTTAGCCAAAATGCCTTTGTGCAGTATTTAATGGACTCATCCTCCCTGCAGCTGTTGTCCCCAGTTCTGAGCTCTGGCATAGACACTTGGCCTATCTGTGCTTGCAGTTTTTCCCCCAAATCTCCCTCATTCTTTGCCTCCTCCTCCCAGGGGGCAATTAAAGATCCTGCAGCAGCACGCAAAGCTGGCTCTGTGTGATATCCCCTCCCTGCAGTGCCAGTCACCCTCAGGACTTCGGCAAATTCACCTGGCTGTTTGAACTTCTTTTTTCCCCTCAGAACCTCAAATTTATTGCTGCGCGCTGATGTTGATATCAACCTTTTCTCCATTTATTTCTGCTAAGACAGCTAGCTACTTAGTTTTTATTGAATATCTCTACATTCATAATAGTGCTTTCAGCCTGAAGCAAGCCTTGTGCCGGTGGCACGGTAAGATCTGGGAGGTGTGTGGAGTCAATGAGGGTGGCCCTGAGAGTGACCCCAGCATGGCAGCGGGAACCCCTGAGGGGAGGGAAGGGCTGAGGGAAGGGAAACCGTGAGGGCAGGAAAGGGAAGGGCTGAGGGAAACTGTGAGGGGAGGGAAGGTTTGGGAAGGGGAGGGGAGGGGAAGGGACAGGGGACGG
>JAWWTY010000052.1:7190116-7224998 GCA_035222235.1 Margarornis squamiger
CCGTGAGGGAAGGGCAAGGCTGAGGGGCGGGGAGCCGTGAGGGAAGGGCAAGGCTGAGGGGCGGGGAGCCGTGAGGGAAGGGCAAGGCTGAGGGGCGGGGAGCCGTGAGGGCGGGAAGGGAAGCGGGTGGGGCGCGATGGCGGCCGAGGAGGGCGGCTCGGGGCGGGCGCTGCTGGCACAGGTACCGAGCGCGGCCGCGGTGTCGCTGCCCGCCCCGGGGGGCTCGGGCGGGGCCGCGGTGTCAGTGCCTGCCCCTGACCCTGCCCCTGCCCCTGCCCCGTCCCTGCAGAGGCTCCAGGCCGCGGTGCACTACACGGTGGGGTGCCTGTGCGAGGCGGTGGAGGAGGACAAGGGCGTGCAGTTCAGCAAGCAGAGCATCGCGGCCATCTCGGAGATCACCTTCCGACAGTGTGGTACAGCATGGGTTTCCTGGGGTTGGGTTACCTTGCCTGGTGTCACTTGGGTTACCTGGGGGTTACCTTGCCTGGGGTTACCTGGGGTTACCTCACTTGGTGTTACTGCGGTTACCTTGCCTGGTGTTTACTTGGGTTATGTGGGGTTGCCTTCCCTGGTGTCACTTGGGTTACTTCACCTGGTGTTATTTGGGTTAGCTGGGGGTTACCATCCCTGGTGTTATTTGGGTTACCTGGGGGTTACTTTACCTGGTGTTCTCTGGGTTACCTGGGGTTGCCTTCCCTGGTTTCACTTGGGTTACTTCACCTGGTGTTATTTGGGTTACCTGGGGTTGCCTTCCCTGGTGTCACTTGGGTTACCTTCCCTGGTGTTATTTGGGTTACCTTCCTTGGGTTAGCTGGTTACAGCAATGCTCCCTGTCTGTTCAGGAGCCACTGCTGGAGACGAGGGGCTTTAAAATAAAACTTTAAAATGTCACTGGGGCATCCCCCTGCATTACGTTTTTAAAGGTACAAAAAACAGTGTTTCCACTTTTCAGACCTGAAAAAAGCATGTAAATGTATGTGGAGATATTGTGTGGCTTCCTGCCTGTGCAAAGACTGTAACACCTTTAAAAATAAGCCAGTTAATACAAAAAAACCCTTAAAAACCTTAATAACCAGCTATGGTCACATCTCACAGCTATTGTGTGTTATGTGTCTCTTCCCACTCATCATTTTTAAATACATGGCATCTCTGTGTTTTCTCTAGAAATCTTTGCAAAAGACCTTGAAATGTTTGCAAGGTAGGCACTGCTTGTTACAAAGGCTTTCTTTTTTTGTGTTAGCTCCTACATAATTTTTAAAACATGTCTTGTAATTCAAGGTTTAAAGGGTTTTGTTGGCCTCTTACAGACAATGTTGACAAATATGTTAAGGGCTGTTTTTCAATTTTATGTAGGCATGCAAAACGAAGCACAATCAATACAGAGGATGTGAAGCTTTTGGCTAGGAGGAGCAGTTCTTTGGTGAGATTCACTCTATTTTCTGTCTCACAGCATTCTTAAGCCAGTTAAGAGCATTTGAATGAAGGCTGTAGATGATGAAGCAACTGTTGTTTAGGCAATTTCACTGTCCTACTGATGATGAATGGGCACAATCCAGTGATTTTTAAACTTTCATCTTATTTCACTTTGTGACACTCTCCTCACTGTGGGAACACAGATTTGATTGCAATTCAGGAATTGCAGAGGGCTTACTGAGGTTCCAAGTACAAAAGTGCAATAAAGAGGCACAGCATCATCAATCCTGCAAATGAATCACTTTGCTTTTTCGTGATGTTGTGTTCATTTTAATCTAATTTCAGGAATAGCTTGAGTCTATCTCAAGGTGCTGAGTCTCCTAACATTAATACAGGGATCATGAATCATTGTATTCTCTCTTGTGCTGATCTGTCGGAAGTTCAGTGGATTAAACCCACTAATGTTAGGACATACTGTACATGGATCCATGAAGAAGAATGCCTCCAATACTGATTTTAATTTTATGGGAGATTTTTTCTTTCACATGTGATTTGAAATATGCAAGATGAACTTGCCTGAACAGGCAGAGTAAATGTTTTTTTGGAGTCTGTCATCTTTCTTGTAATAAGAATTTGCCCTGTCACTTTCTCTTCAACATTTCTCTCTAAGTTCTTGTTCCTCAGTAGAGGACTGATTAGTTTATTGTTCTCAGCTAAAATATATCACCCAGAAGAGTGAAGAGCTTGCATCAAGTAACACGGAGCAAAAGGAGAAGAAGAGAAAGAAGTCCAGTGCAGCCAAGGGAGAGAAAACTCCCAGGGAACAAGAAACAGCTGTGAGTGAAAATGAAGATTCCAACATGTAATGATTTACCTTTCAAGTAATGTCTCAGGTCATTTTCTTCTATTATCCTAGAGGAACCAGAATTAGCCTGTTGAAGATTCCTCTTGCAGGTTAACACCAGTAATGAATCTTTAGGGTTTTAGGTGAGCACTATTAGTTGGATTTTGATTGTTCCAAAAATGAAAGGTCTGTCGGACCTTTCGTAAAACTTGTGGCCAAAATGCCCTAATTGCTTACAAAAGGTATCCGACTGTTTCTAAAATGAAAATCCTTTAAATAAAGAGCTTAAAGCAGAACATTCTCACTGAACTATAGTAACTCAGTACATGCAACACCATCCATGCTGCTACTTAATTTCTTCAGTAACTGTTTGACTTCCTCCTTGCTTCCAGTTTTGATACTTTTGCTCAGGCATTTGGAATATTTTGTTTTTGTTTTAATAGCTGTACCTCTCACTTGTCTTGACCATTAAAGCATGTTTTGTGTCATTTCCCACCTGTGACACTTCTGGGGTATAATCTTTCCTGGCAGTAATTCCCATTTTCAGGTAGCACTGGGGCCCTGGAGCAGTGGGCAGATATGGATCCTCATTGCCCTCTGCCGGGCTGGCAGAGCCTTACAGAGTTCAAAAGAGTTGGAAAAAAGAATTAAAAATTAATTTGGTTCAAAATAAGCAGATTTAAAGACAAGTAAATGACAGAAATAGGCAAGTGAAATGAGAAGGCTGCTCAAGCTCCTGCGTGGGCCAACTTGATCCAGCAAGAATGTGCTTGTCAAGCATGGTGTGAAATATGCAGCAGGAGGGGAAAGACTTGCACACTGTTTCTCTCACTCAGCCCTTGATTCATGAGACAGACTCTTCCTTGAAGCCACTCATTCCTTCCTGAAGGATACAGCTTAGGACAATTCTTCCAAACCAGGTTTAAAATCATCAGGTTCCCATTTTAGTTAGACATATCTTAAACACTACCCCAAGAGAAAGAAGGTACCAGATGACAGAGTATTTTTGATTGCACTTGAGAAGTTCTAGGTGTAGCCTTACTCTGTTTGAAAAAAAGAGTTACTTGGCTGTACATGACACAGTGGAAAAAGAGTATTGCTCCTGTGCAGCCTTTCATTCTTGCTCTGCACTGGAGCTATTAAGCAGGAGTGGATAAGGAAAACCCTGTGCCCTTTGTAGGCTGCAGCTGTCCAATATTGATCAAACAAAATCAAGTGCTGCAGTGCAGAAGAAAACAGGAATGTCATGAATCCCCATCTCTGGCTCTGTGGGAAATTTTAGACAAGGGCTCTTCAATACCCTCCCTTTCCCCCAGCCCAGACTTCCACTTTCAGAGATGAGACATCTTTTAGAAGAATTCATTCTTCAGTTATAGCAGCTGGTGGAAGTATCAGAATTAGCTCAACAGTAAGATAAAAAGCTTTTATTGATATTAGAAAAAAAGACTGTAACAAATTTAAAAATAAGCCAGTTAATACAAAAGCATCATGATGCTACACTAATGATTAGGAGAGTAACACAGCAGGCCAATACAAGTCTTCTTCCTTACACAGCCTTACAAAGCAATTATTTCCACCTTGGCTGTGTTTTACAAGTTAGTTCTTACACAGCACCCAAGAAAAAGCACTGACGTTGAAGGACTTTGAATTTACTTTAACTGATGGAATCAACATGGGCATTCAAGTTCCTAGATGCAGGCTGGAGCTTAAAGCCAGGCAGCAGCTGCCTAAACCCTCTGCCCTGTTCCTAACTGTGCCTCAGAGTGTCTTCTAGAGATCCTCCACCCTTTACACTCCAGATGGTGGGAGGACAAGGTAAGCAAACTGCCCGGGGCTTCAGGAGCTGCATCCCCCATTATCACATGGAAGCTTCTGGCTCCCAACCAGGTTTTCAATGCTGAACCCTTACATGCTGTGTTTAGCAATACCATTGTTGCAGTAGTCTGCAGAAAGTCAAAATCCCCATGGTCACACATGATTTGAATCATCACAGGAGTCTAAGCCTCAGGACAATGTCCAGATTTCCCCTGTCTATAGCCAGGCCACAGTCTGCCCAGCAAACTATGGCTCCCAGGATGCTTGTATTGATTCTAATGCAAAAGCTGAGCTGCAAAGAGCAGGGAGGTGTTACTTCCTGCGTTTGGAGCTGGGCCAGTCCCCCCAGGGCAGGGTTTTCTTGCCCTTGGACGTGCTCCGTAGGGAGTGCAGGGTCTGCACTTGCTGGAGGCGCTTGGAGAGCTCCTGGTCACAGGCGGCCTGCAGAGCTCCAGCCTTCTGCTTGTCCCATCCCAGGGCCGAGGCCAGGCCTGCTCTGTCTGCCTTCAGCACCAGCTGCAGCAAAACAGATTCCTTACAGTCTTTGCTGCTGACTCCCCACCACTAACCCTGTGCCCACATTAACAGGCACCTGTTTAGCACTGGCACTTTGGAACTGGAGATGTTCCCAGCTTTCATCACCTGTTCCATGGGCTACTGGATTCCCAGTGTTCTGCCAACACTCAGAGCTTGAAGCTCCATTCTTATGTCCAAAGGAGCAGAAAGCAGTGACTTCATTTATACAGCAGGGAAAACCAAGGGCAGCAAGTTCACAGCTTGAAAGAACACCTTTCTAATGGTTACAGTTTGGCTGGACTTTCCCAGCTGTGGGTTTAGCTATAATTTTCAAAAATAATGAGTTGATTTGGGGTTTATAAAAGAAGTATAGCTAGATGCATCTGCATACAAAACGCCACCTTGCTGGTAAGACAGCTCTGACTGATTTGTCAGACACCAAAGCCAAGGTTGTTTGGTGGCTTCTCAGAGCATGTGGAACAGAGTCAGCTGGCTGTGACAGAGCTGCTACAAGCAGGGCATACAGTTACTGAGGAAGAGAAATAGATTCAATCTCACCACGTTGAGACTGAGATCTACTGACAACAGGGCCCCCAGAAGCCAGGACAGCTTCCCCTACAGCCTCTCCCTCCAGAGGGAGATTTCCCTGAAAGTGGTTGTGTCACTCTCACTCACCTCTAGATCCTGACTGTCCAGGCAGAGCTCTGGAGCAGGTTTGTCTCTCAGAGCAGCGAGGATCTGGTCACTGAGGGCTGTTGTGGCTGGAGTGTCTGTGCTGCTGGTGCCTGTGTCAACCACGTCCATCTCCTTCCTTGATGCAGCCTGAGGTTCTGAAAAGAGGCAGAATCAATATAGTCCCTGACAAGTGACCTGAACTGCTCTGATGGTTGTAAGACTAATAAAATATGCATTCTATCTAAGTGCATCCTCTAGCTTAAGAAATCCATAATGTTAAACATGATTTAAGCTTTTCTCCCAGTATTCTACTTTCAGGAACTGTGAGAAATGTGACACAGCAGCAAGAGGACTCCCACCTGGTCAGAATTCTCACACTCACTCCAGTCCTTCACTCCACCTTACTTATTCCACTCAAGTATTTCAAGCACCTCTGGGAAGCTCCTTCTCCAGCATCCCAATGCTCCCTACCTGCTACTTTGCTCAAGACACTGTCCTCAGTTTTCAAGGCCTCCAGGTAGAGCTCCAGGAGCTGCCTTGACTGCCGCTCTTCCTCTCTTCTGTCCAGCACCTGCTGCAGGGTGTCCTGCAGCACCTGCGCTTTGCTTTCGCTTTGGCCAAGCTCTTTGGCCAGGTCTGAACGGGGCACATCAATAAGCACCTGAAAACAATGACAGTGCTCCTGAGCATCTCATTCTGTGGCACCGACTGCAGTACAAACAGCAGGTACAAACCCTCCTGAAACCCAGCAGCTCCCACAGGGGTTCTCGAGAAGCCAAAAGGCATCCAGGCAGGTGTGGAATGGTGTGCAGTTTTAACAGAAGTCCTGACAGCTTCTGGCAAAGCACCACTCCTTCAGAGTGGTGGGGATACTCAAAGGAAAGGCAGTAGCTGCCTCTGGTGGGAGGACAAGGGGCAGTTACTGCTATCCCTCACCGCAGACGAGGTGTGAAGCAGTCAGATACTCGAGTCAGTGAGCCCTGGAAAGGGACAGCACCCTGCTCAGACACTTGTTTCCCCTCAAGGAGAAATCCGACTCTGGCACCAACAGCCAAGTATCAGCAGCTGAATTAAGCCTGAGATCTTGTTCTACTGATTCCATTCCCTACTGAGGATGATGGGCAGAGCCAAGGAGAGGGATTGAGGGTTCCCCACTGTACCTGGAGGTCTTCTTCTGACATCAGGATGATGTTGGACAGGTCATCCCTCAGCTGCCTGGCCAGCTGCTTCCACTTGTCCGCAGCACTGTCCACTTCATCCACAGCCCCCGAGAGCCAGGATGTTCCACTGTCTGACACAAGAGGCATCAGTTTCCTGGGCAGGACCTGATCCCCCCGAGACAGCCTCCTGCCACCAGGTGTGTCCCAAGCAGCCCTCCCCTTCCACACTGCCTTCCCCACAGCCCACCTAAGCTTCTGCCGGACCATTTCTCATCCTTGGCCAGTGCCACAAACTTGGTGTTGGGTGGCAAACACAAGAAGTAATCCTCATCATCCACAATGGTCCCATCTTCTGCCAGCACCAAGGTGATGGGCTCCCTGGCCTTGTCAATGGCCAGAACGCCACAAGCTGCACAACAGAAAAAAACACTTAAATGGCAAAAGTGACATAGCACTGCCCTTTTATTACCCCCAGCACAACAGCCAGGCAAGTCTCTGTGCCTGAGGCTGGAGCCCAGACCTGTCTCCTCACAGCTCTGCACATCAGCTCTTAGCACAAATGCTCGGGTTTCCCCTCCAGAAATTATTACTAGAATTACAGAATCATCGAGGTTGGAAGGGACCTTTAAGATCATGAAGTCCAGACGTCCTTGCAGTAGCCCCTAAAGCCCTAACCCACAGCACCCGGCGCCAGACCAGCCGCCTCCCGACCCCCGGGCACGGTGACTGCCCCACCATCCTCGCTTGTTTCCTGCTCTCCGCTCCGGATCCCCCGTCTCGCTTTAGGGCCGTGCCCTCCGGTCCTCACTGTGGCACCGCGGCTGTTTCCCCACGCACACCTCGGCCCCGACCCCTTCCCGATGCTCGTCCCCGCCTGCCTCCGCATCCCCCTTTGGGGAGCGCCCACGGAGCGCGGGGGGCTCAGCCCGCAGGGGGGTCCGGGACCCCGGGGCTCCCCCATACCGGGGTCCCGCACCCCCGGGGCTCCCCCATACCGGGGTCCCGCACCCCCGGGGCTCCCCCATACCGGGATCCCGCACCCCGTGTCCCCTACACCCCCGTATCTCCCCCCATGTCCCCACCCCATACCGGGATGTCCCCCCCCCGTGTCCCCTCTCCCCCTCTCCCCCGTGTCCCCCATCCGCACGCACCCTTGTCCCGCAGCTCCCGCAGGCAGGACGCGGCCAGCCCGTGCTGCTCCGGCCCGTCCCTGCCCCGCACCACGCAGCGCTTCAGCCGCGCCGCCCTGGCCGGCCCGGAAGGGGAGGGGAGGGGAGGGGAGGGGAGGGGCACGGCACGGGGGTGTCCCGGTGTCCCCGCTCACGCCGCCAGCTCTCGTCCCCCGGGGGTGTCCCGCTGTCCCTGTGTCCCAGTGGTGTCCCCGTGTCCCCCTGTCCCCACTCACACCACCAGCTCCCGTCTCCCGGGGGTGTCCCCCTGTCCCTGCGTCTCCCTGTCCCCTATCCCCCTGTCCCCTATCTCCCTGTCCCTGTGTCTCCCTGTCCCCACTCACGCCACCTCCCGCCCCCCGTGGGTGCCCCCGGGGCCGCAGCGATGCGCCGGCGCTCGGCTCGCCGCGCCTGCGGCGGGGGCGGGCGCTGCATCGCGCGCTCGGCGGTGGGCTGGGCGCGCCTGGGAAGATGGCGGCGGCGGAGCGAGCGGAGCAGCCAGGGCAGGTGAGGGGGCCGGGCCGGGTCTGAGGGGGTCTGAGGGGCCACGGGGGGATCTGAGGGGTCTGAGGGGCCATGGGGGCTCCGCGCACACCCCCGGCGGCCCTGCCGCTCCTGGCAGCCCTGCCCTGCCCCACAGGCGCGCTGCGGGCTGGCTGCAGGGCGTGCAGGCCGGGCCCCGGGCACAGGCGCGGTGCGCTGAGAGGCTGTGGGTGTGAAAGTCACATAGCTCTTGAAAAGAGGGGAGAATAAACACGAACACGGGCAGGCAGAAAGGACACGGCGTGCCCGCGGGGTTACGAAATGAGGCGGGGCCCGCGCGGGGCTGAGGGCTGGCCCCGGTGAGCCCCGCGGGGCCGTCCCAGCCCCGAACGTTCTGTGGCTCTCAGCTCCACAGCAAGTGGTGCCCGTGCCGCCCGCAGGGCCCCGGGCCGGCAGCGGGAGGGACAGGGCGGCCTCACGTGCGGTGCCGGGTGTGCTGCCCGGGGGAAGGGGCAGGGGTGGCCGGGCTGGGACACGGACAGGGACACGGACAGGGACACGGACAGGGGGTGCGGGGGCAGCCGGCGGGGCCGGGGCGCTGTGCTGCAGGTGTGTGCGGTGCCTGCCCTGGTGCTCCGGAGCGTGCCCAGCCTCGGCCTCACGGTGCCGTGGTGTGGCTGGAGCTGGCTGTGCCCCTGCAGGGACCTGGCGTTGCCCTGCTCATCGTCCACAGTCACTCATTCCATTGCAAACCCGGCCCTCCTCGAGCTCCGGCAGCCCCGAGCTCTCCCAGCTCCGCAGTGTCCCACACAGGCCCCTGAGAAGCGGTGCCAGGGCAGTCTGGGAGAGCCCTTCGGGTGCCCGCGGCAGGGACGGGGAGCTCTGGCTGTTTGAGCAGCCACGACACACTTTGTGTGCAGCCCCTGCAGCCTCGGCTCGTTCACCACGGCCCTCCCTGCTGACCCTCTGACTCCGGGCTGAGGAGGCGAGTGTGGAGGGAACACTGCTGAACCGAACTGAGGTGGAGACAAATTACATAAAGTGCACACTCTTGGGTAACCAGCCCAGGTCTGGGTGGTGAAAGGCTGCCCTGCCAAACTCCCAGGAGGCTGGGCAGCTTTGCATCACCCCTCTGCTTTCACCAGCCCCACAGTGAGGTGCAGGTGGTGCAGTCCAGCCCTCACCCTGCCAGGGAATGCTTTCAGGGGAGGAAACCTGGAAAAACTTGGGCAGTCTGCAGGGCCAACAGTTTCTGAGAAAGAAATCTGGTTAACTGGCAAATGTGTTTGCCTGAGAAACATTCAGGTTCTCTTGAGCTTGGGTATTGTACCCTCCCATTGGACCCTTTTTTAGCAAACATTATTTTAGCGTTGCTTTAGCTCAAAAGAAGGCTTGATGTTTGGAAGTGATAAAGTCTTGCTTTTCAGTGGGCCTCATAAATGCAGCCAAAAAACCCCCTGGGACTGAAAGTGAAGGACAGGAAGAATCATGGAATGGTTTGGGTTGGAAGGAACTTTAAAGATGACCCAGTTCCAACCGCCTAGAACTGTCCATAGTGAAAAATGGGAATGGTGACTCCCACCTGTTGTGTACCATGGAGGGTTTTTCAGGCATGGGCTGCAAGGAGCAAAGTGGAGCTGGTGCTTTGCTGCTCTGTAAGCCAGGAGCAGTTTGGGCTGAGGGAATACCCAGGCTGCAGAGTTACCTCTGCACCACGGAGGGACCATTTCTCTCCGTTTCGTGTGGGCTCCTGCGGGGAGGGAGGGGCTCTGGAGGCACCCTGGGTGAATGGTCAATGAACTGGATAACAGCCCTGCTGGACTCTGTCCCAGTTCTTGCAGCAATGCTGGATTCTCAGGCAGTAACAAGTTCCTTGCACCCCCTCTGGCTCCTGTCCTGCCTTCATTAGTGGCAAGGTTTGTTCCAAGGGCAGCTCTGGCTCACTGCAGGCTCACACTCCAGCAGTGCCCCCTGCACACAGACAGCCCCAGGAGCAGCCCTGCTCCTGCAGGAGCTGCCCCCTCTGTGCCTCTGAGGGCTGCTCGGTGTGCCCGGGGCTGAGATGGCCCATCCCCACCATCTCCCACCCGTGCACGTTCCTCACCCAGAGCCCTGGGAGCCTCAGTGCTCTCAGACTCCGTGGGCCTGGGTGGGATTTGAGAGCATCTTGTAGCTCTGGCTGGACAAAGGGGGTGTAACTGAACCATATATAGCACAGTAGATGAATTCTCAAGGGGACAATTTTGGGATCATACAACCCAATGAAAATACCTCTGATAGTCTCACAGAATGTAAACACCACTCCTCTCACACAAACAACCCTTGCAGTCTTGACACTGTTATCAGTGTTTGTAGAAAGATGTCCCCATTGCACACTAAACGTTCAGAGAATTTAATAAAATATTTGCTTTCTGCCACTGGTGATGTTTGTTTATTTATTGCCAAGCTTTCCATGAGGCTGTGAGTGGTGGCACTGCCTCGCTTAACTTATTTATGTTTGGGTCCCATCATGTTTTCTATTACAAATCGAGTTAGTTTAGATGCTGAAAAGGGAGTGTCAGATGTCTTATGGCTTATTATCTGTTTTTCTTAGTTTAATTTTCTCATTCTCATGAATTAATACATTGCCTCAAGCACTGTGGGGAGGGGGGAAGTGTTGCAGCTCCAATGAAATCATTTACGTAGATAGAATTACGTTCTAAAGGCAATAAACATCTCTACCAGAGTTTTTAAAATACTTTGTTTTGTTTAGAGGTCATGTTCCTTGGGCCTTTAGCAATGTCTTTACTAAAAATGAGCAGAAGAAACGATCCTGTCTCTCTGTTCCTGTTCTTTACAGTAAAAAAGAGGGGAAGGCAGGATGGTGGTGTAGCCTGCGAACAGAATAACTGATTTCCTGGTGAAGTTCTCACAAACGGTTTTGTAGGGAACCAAATCTTGTTTTCTTTCTAAAGGTTCATGATACCCCCTTTGGGTACACCCATCTAGCTGTGTGTTTTCTTTGTGTGAGGAAGTAGTTAAAGCAAATTACAAAGGTGTTGGAAGGTGCCTGGTTTGTTGCTCCAGAGACTTAATTCCCCAGTTGCCTTGTTAGTCAAGGTACAGGTGAATTTTCCTCCCCACTTGCTGTAGCTCTTGGCTGTTTAGCCTCTGGATTCGGGGCCTGAGAGGATGGTTTTCATGGGGAAGGTAAATGGCCTGTGGACTGTGATGTCCCCTGTTTTCTTTAGACACTTAGCTCAGAATCTTCCCTGACTTGTCCTGGGGCTAACATGTTCCAGAGGGTGACAGTGCCCTGCCTCACAGGACTAGTCCCTTTGCCTTGTGCTTGGAGATCTGGCTGGAAGGGAAATGCAGGTCTCATTTGAAGGGTTGGTAACTTTGGACGATGCAGTCCAAGGACCATAAATGATCCAGCTCGTCCTGCAGGTGCCAGCAGGGTTTGTACCAGCACATGGCAGGATTGGTGAGCCTTTCTCTGTGGGATAACGACCCTTCTTGTCAATAAAATCATTACATGTTTTCTCACAGTAACCTGGACTTTGTTTCAAATCCTCCTTTGGGGAATTTCCCAGGGTGGCCAAGCTTTGTGTGGAGTGACAGTCCATAAATACTGGTGCAGCTCTTCAGGGCAGAATGTAGGAGCTGTGCTACTGAGGATGCTGTGGGGATTTTCTGAGCAGAGGAATTTAGTGGTGGTTTCTTTCTTTGTGCCTTTACTGTTTGCACCACACATTTGTGGTTTTTCTCTTTGCAAAGTCAGCTTAAGTAGTTTAAATGCTTTGAATTTCCCCTGAAGCTTGCTACAGAAGAATAAAATACGTATTTCCTAGAAAACTCAGCCCTTAACAGAAGTGGCTCCATGGGACAAATCCATGGCAATAGTGGTTAACACTTAGGGGTACTTTCCTGAACTGGTCAACAGAAGTTTTATCTGTGCTGCTCTGCCTCTTCCAGGCAGTTCTGACCCTATGCTCACTGAATTTGAGGAGAATCTGTGCTCTGACTGATTGTGCTGTGAATCAGGCCCCAGTATTTTAGAGTATTAGCCACAGCAAGGTGCCTGGGATTTGGTTGAAGGAATAAAACAGAGCATGCACACCAAGTAAGTTTATCCACAACCTAAACAGGTTCAGTTACCTTATTAATAAATCATTCAAGCTGAATTCTTGTGTTGATTCTCGTGTTTTCCATGTTTTTGGAGGAGTGGATGGGGGACTGTTCATACTTTTTCTTTCATCCAGCTGGAACAGATTTGAAAGCAGATGCTGTGTGCATGTACCAGTGGGAGGGCAGGCACAGGGAGAAGTGCCCTTTCCTTGCCCTCACATGGCACTGTGTGCCCCACAGACAGCTGGTGGGACTGCAGGGTGCTGCTGATGCCCATATTTGCACTGGTTGTGTCCAGTGATCCCAGGGCACCCCTGCCCAGCTCTGAGGTCTGGCTGGGCCCTGCTGATGGCCCTGCTCTGGAAGCAGAGCACTTGCAGGATATCTGAGTTTCTGGCACCCTCTTGTGGTAAAAACTTGGGGTTTTCCTCTATTTTTTTGGTGTATTTTGTAGATGGGAAAGAAACCCAAACTTGAAATACTTTGAAGGTTTGGTATATGGAATAAAAGTGATGAATAGAATCAGAGGACAAAAGGTCACTTAAGGACCTTGATGGTGGACCTGATGAATGGGTTCCCTTTTACTGAGCCTCAAAACTTGTCTTCATTACTAATCCAAGTGCATGTTTTCACCATTGAGGTCACCTGTGTGTGTCACCCCTGCTAAGACAAAACACCTCAGGTGAAGACAGCGTGGTTTAGGCCATCTTAAAATCAGGGTCATCCCGTTTGAAAGCAGATGGTTGACCAAGATAAGGTTATTTTATGGTGAAATTTAAGTATCTCTGCTGTGTGAGAGCTGATGCATTCTAGTTACACAGGGATCAGTCTGCTGGGGGTTTTGGCAATGGAGGAAAGCCCAGAGAGTAATTCTGTAAAAGGTGGGACTGTGGGGAAGGGTTGTGCCTGTTCTTGAGAGTGAGTGGATATGAGCACAACTGTAGGTGAGCCTGGAGAGTGGAAGCTCTGGAAGTTCAAGTCTAGTTCAAGCTTTGACTGTCCTGCTTTAATCAAATGTGTTTCTCTTTCCTCTTGGTCACCACTTGTTCCTGGTGTGCAGGGTAAAGTGTTCAGCATCTGCCCTAAAACTTCACCTCTTAATTATGTGTGGGAAACAGGGATGGTCCTGGTACTGCAGCAGTCTGGGAGGTTTAGTTAAATCCTTAAAAGAATAGTGCAGAAAACAAAGGCTGCATTAGTGGATCACAGAAATGCTTGAGGTATTTCAGAATTTGGGTTCAGGTGACCACTGCTCTCATGGCATCTTCTCAGGAGCCTCCTTGGTTCTCATTGCTGGTTCCTAAGGGAGTTCTGCAGGTTCTGTCAATTCTCTTGGTTCAAATGGGGACTGCTGGAATTAACATCTTCTGTGCTTCTGACCTTCTAGTCTTCAGTCCTTCAGAGAAGTGCTGCTGAGAGCAGAGACAAATGTGTGTCCTCAGTGCTGCTCACAGGGATCCTCACAGGCAGTGTTTCTCCGGGTGTCCATCGGGTGGCAATGTGTCCTCACTGTTGTGTTTGTGTTCCAGGCTGGCTCCTGCCCTGCCACTGAGAACGCCGCGTCTCGGGAGCCGCTGGTGAGTCCCTCAAGAGGCAACACAATTTCTTGTTCCTGACATAATGCACATGAGTTGTTCCCTTTGTCACATAATGTTTGACCCGTTGTTGTGCTCTCCTGAGGAGCTGGTGCTTTGTGGAGAAGGTGTGAGCTGCTGTAGGTGGCCCTGCTGTTCCCCTCCGAGTTCTGACCCAAAGCCATCAATCACCTCCTGTCTGCTGGGGTTAGACTGTGAGGGCCTTGGGCACAGACTGCCTGTCCTGAGTGTGTGCTCTGGGTCAGGGCTGCTTCAGGAGAGAGTCTGAAGAGAGGCCTGTGCATTAAACTGAGATTCTTGGTGCTATTGTCTACTAAAAACCTCTCTGTGCTCAGAGACCTCATTCACGCTGTCTTTACAGGCACTCAGAGTGAGCTTAGAAGTGTTTATCAAGTGCAATGCATGTGATCCAATGTTTTTACTCTAGAAGCATTTTGGAAAGGGCTCTGGGATTTTTTGTGTGTGATGATAACTAAGAGAACCCTGTTTTGTTTGCTCTTTTATGGTGACGCAGAGTGGGAAGTGAGCCACCAGTCCTGGAGCTGCAGTATATTGTTTTTTACAAGCTTGTTTTTCCTCTTTAGCCATCAGTAACTCAGTCAAAAGCTTGCCAAAATTCTTAGCCAATGTTTTTGTCCTAAATATATAAATCTCTGAGTTTCTTCTCTGGCTTTCATTTGTTGATCACAGTAAATACAAGCTGCTTGCAGGGAGAACACTCAAGTACTCTGGCACTGGCCACATCAAAGTATTTTTACTGTGTAACTCTTACCTGGGGAACCCAGGAGATGGTTTTTAAAGGAGAGAGATGTGAGTAAACTGGGGAGGTCAATAAAATTCACTGTTTGTGAATTCTGTGAAGCTCTGCAGTGACAATCTCTCTGTCTGGTAACACTGTGCCATCCCTTAATTGCATGGATGTCTGTATGTGAGATTAGCTGGAGCTGTTATTGACACCCTGTGCCTTGTGATGGATTTAGTGGTTTGTTTTTGGGGGGGTTGGTTGTCCCCCCATCCTCCCTTAGGAAGGTCACAGCAGGCAGCAGATCATCACAACCTCTTCTGGTCAACAGCTTGTTCTTTCTCAGGGCAGGTTCTGGCATTACCTTTGATTTCATTAATTTCTGACTGTATATGTGAGTGGAGAACTGCTCAGAGGAAGCACAGAGCAGCTATGTATCTTCCTGTTTGGGTGGATATTCCTACTACATAAAATTATTTCTACATTTAAAGAGCTCCAACGTAAACTTGACTCTCAAGATGCTGAGTCTTACACATGAGCTAATTAGAGCCCTTTGAAAGGTTGAGGTTTCCTCCTTATTTTTTTCATTAATTGGGGTTTTTTTTAATAATAAACTCATAGTCTTTGTCACATTTGTTTAGAAGTCATTATTGCTTCCAGCTGCTCCTCTGCAGACGCCTTATTAAATGAGCAGTGCAGCTCTGTGAGCCAGATGACCCGACCTCCACCACTCTGCCTTGGCTGCCCTGCAGCCAGGATGGGGCACAGTCCCTTCCACACACACAGGGAACCCTGGGCCAGAGAACAGACTGGTAGGGTCGTGGTGCTGGGGCATGGAAGTGTTTGTGGAGACACCAGGGCAGACAAAACAAATGGGTCTGTGTGGGGCAGCCACGTGCTCAGGGATGTCACCCCGGCCTTCAGGTGTGGTGTTTAAGATGTTGAAGAATCCAGAGGAGGGAGAAAAGAGTCTTATGACCAAACTCTGCTCTGCATCCCCTCAGCTTTTTTGACTTAATTGGTGACAGGGCTGAGACCTGTTTGGAACATACCAGCACACAAGAATGAGAAAGCAATGGAATTAAATCAGCTGGCATCGTATCAGCAGATGTTGTTATAGATTAAAACTGGGTTTGTGTTGTATTTATGATTCTAATGGACAGTGTGTCCTGCAAGGTGCTAAATGCCTTCTGCTCTGTGCTCAGGGCACTGCCTTCTGCTGTGTGCCCCTGCTGCTCTCAGCAGGAGTGCAGGAGAAGCTGTGGTTCCTGGTGGCTTGCACAGGGATTTCAGCATTCTGCAGGGTCCTGGGGCAGACTCAGTGTGACACGTCACACCGTGTCCTGCATTTGGGTCTCCCAGGAGGCCTTCAGAATGCAGCCCTACAGACTCACCTCGTGCCCCAAACTGCTCCTTATCCCACCCACTCTGCGTGTTTTGAGCCACCTGAAGGAGACTGGGGGCTCCACGTCCATGCCATTAATCCCCCGGCTTGGTATCTGGAAGAAGTACCAGTTGTAAATATAACAGTACTGGTTGTAAATGTAAAACACTCTTAAGTCTCTCCCTAAGTTACAAAATCCCTGGATCATGATATGAGGAGCAGGGTATTTTCTTTTGCAGGATTATTTCACTTCTTTTATCTTTAGCATGTGCTGTTTCTTTCTGTTTCTTGCTGCAGATGAGAGCAGTTAGCTCTGAAATATGGACATTTTATTCCCTTTTTTTACAGGCTGCTGAAAGGTACAAGGTAACAAGAATTACTGCTGCCTCTCTAGCAATTAGTGTAGAGTTTGTTGGAATGTGCTGGAGCCCTCATGGCTTTTCCCCAGCCTTTGTTAAACTGATTTTCAAATATTTAAGGGTCACGATAGTGGTCAGAATACTTTTAACATCCCTTTTTGTGCAAACATCAATAAAGTACACTGCACTGAGTGACAGACAGTAGAATTATTAGATCCTTTCTGTTTTGTTGTCTCATTTTACACCTTGTCTGTTCTGTTAAGCTTCCTCTCAAGCAGACTGTGAGTACAGAGAATTTCATTTAGCTTTCTGAGGAAGGAGCTCTGCAATTGAGACTTTGACTACTTTCAACTGGTGTAATTAGAAGTTGATGAAGCCTAACACTGACAGTACCTTTGTCTTAACAAAGTGAACAAAACCATGAGTGGGAATGAGGAGAGGCTACAGAGCTGTGCCATAAGATTTGAGGGAGCTTGGCAGGGCTTATGTTAGTCAAGAGTACTGAGAGTCCACTTTTTATGAACAAACCTTTGGGCAAATTGCAAATCTCTGTCCCTGTTGTGGAGTAGATGCTTTTTCTGCCATATCAAACACTACAGAAAATGAGGGGCGTGAGAATTTTTTCAGTTCTTCTTTGCCTGAAATTGTTGTTTGAAATGAACACAGGAATGGTATTTTCACTGAAAAACTCCTACTTTGTTTGCTGGAACACATTCTTACTCAAGGAATACCTTGTAATATCCTTATCCTTTCTTTTGAAGGTCAGAGGTTCTAGTCTAGATTTGTAGAAAACTGATATTTTTTTTTTCAGAAGGACTTTGTTTCCAGAAATTATGTGAGGGACTGGAGTGTGCTGGAGGGACACTGCTCATCAGCCTTCTGCTTTCCATTCCCCCCACCCCTCATTGTTGAAGATGAGATTTATACCTGTTTCCTGTACAAATTTCCCCCCTGCCCCAGTGGGTTGGCTGGCAGTGGTGACCTATAGGGAGTGATTCTGTCCAAGTGCATCTCTCCAGAGGGGGTACCTCTCCAGCTCTCCAGGCTGGAGCTCCCCAGGGCTGCTCAGGAGCCCCAGCAGGGCCCCTGCAGGTTTATGGACCCACAGGGAGGACTGCCTTGAGCAGCATCCCTGCGTTTGCTGTGGGCACAGGGAGCGCTGTGATTCACTGAGCAGAGCTCTCCTGTGTTTGACCTTCTGATAACTTCAAGATTATTGTTTTTTTGCCTGTTTTTCTCTCTTTCTTCTGGGTGTTCATTGACTTCCTCTGTCGTTCCTGCAAAGTGCACTCACTTAATCTGTCAATTCCTTTTACTCTGTTGATTTAGACAAATATATTAATATGTGCAAAGCACAGAGATGCAAATTTACTTACTGAGCGTAGTTAAAGAAACACCATCACACCAAGGTAAATTGCCTGTTTGAGTTCAGTGGGAAAGTTTGTTTGGAATTCCTTTAAATTCCAATTTTAAAAGAGAGTGGACTATAATGGTCGTGTTGTAGCATTATATGTTAATTCATGAGAGCTAGAAACTTGCAGTTGTCACAGACCAAAGCGTGTTAAGACCCCATGAGCCTGCACAAAGTGTACTGCTTAAATGGCAGGTTCAGTGACACTACAGAGCAGGGGGTGAGGTGGCAGAGCCAGGGCAGGGACAGTCCTGTGTCACTGGTGGGGGTGAGTTAGTAGTTTATAATATTTTCTGTGCACTTGTGCTCCAAAACCAACTCCTTCTTTCTTTTCAGACAAACCAACATTAGTGGTCAGAAGACTTTTGAGATGGTTTTAAAGTAGTTGTGATACTTCAGGTTGTTCTTTGCAAACACACAAGGAAATTAAAGTCCAGGGAGTTAGGTCAGAGTCTTCTCTAATGTTAGGCATGGTTTGACTTCCAGAGATCCCCGATCCCTCACTGAAGGTAAAATGGAAGTCACAGTGCTTTGAGAGACTGGAAAAACAGCCTGGCACATAGTTAGGAAATACTTAATACTTGGTATTTTCTCCTTGAAAAGAACTGATTACAGGATCAAGGTGGGATAAAGCTCCAGGAGTGGGAGCTGTGCTATGTGCAGAGCAGCTTGTAGAGGGCAGCAATTGCCCACAGTTCTCTGCTTGGGGAGAGGAGGGACCAGCTGAAGAACTTCACAGAAGTGGCTGGCTGCCTTTTTAGCTGCTTGAAATAACTTTATGCAGGAACTTGTTCTTTGGAGTACCTCTTGACTCCACATTATTAAATTCCTACTCTGAAAAATGTTGCTAGAGATTGTTAATTCCTCTAATACCACTGAGCAGTTGGACTCCTTTTGCCCAGGTGCTGCCTGTGTCATTGTTACTGCAATTACTGACAGCTTGTGATCCTTGAAAAGTTAGAACTGATAACTTTCTCTTCACTTCTTGGCTTCCTCCTGCTTTTACCTGGGAGATCATGCCAGAAGAAAACATTTGCAATGTCTGTGGCATCTTTGTTGTGCCTCAAATGTGTTCATCATGTTAAAAAGTGAGGTAGCAGGAGCACAGAAGGTAGAATGGCTTATTCAGGAGCTTGAAAGAACATTCCCCAACTTGAGGCACGAGACTACATCCTTCAGATCCCCCTGATGCCAGCATCTTCAGAACCAAGGCTTGCCAAACTAGGAGGTTGAGAGTTGGTATAATTCTTGGATTTGGAGTCTCTGACCAACTTACTGGAGAAGAGACTTTTCCTTTGCCATGTTTCTTGTATTTCTCCATATGTCACTTACATTGCAAATCTTTCCAAATAGATTAAACAATTTGGGAGTTTTTGTTTGTTTTGGTTTTGTATGCAGGTTTACATTGCTCTTGTTGTTACGATTGTACAGACCATGTCCTCTTCCCAGCTGTGATCCCATAACGCACCACTGCTACTTGACAGTTGCCTTTCTGGAAGAGTAGCAATGCAAATATGCATAGCTTTGTAGTAACAGGGTTTTAGAGCTGGAGAGAAGCAAGAGAGAGCTTCACATCATCAGCCACTCTCACACTATGCCCCACTGCTTTACATTATCTGTTTCATCTCCTGGTCAGAGCAGGATCTTCCTCTGCTGTCAACGTTCTGGTGTTTTCTCAAGCATCTGAGTGGCCTGACTGATGGTGTTCCTGGGGTACAGTCCTACAGCAGAGTAGATCTTGCTGGAATGGAGCTTTCCTACTGTACAGTGAGAATTTCCTGTGCCTTCCTTCCAGCTTTTCTCTCCTGTTTGTGTTGTGTGCCACCCTAAGTGATTCCTTTCCTCCTTAAGCATCTGCACCCTTCAGATGTTTGCAGACAGTTATCACATCATTTCTCCTTCCCCCCACCCCCATCCTGGTCTCTCAGCCAAGCTCTACATATTTAGCTCATTTAATCTTTCCTCATAAGTCAAGCCCATAATTGACAGCTCTGACACGGGGAGTCGCATTGGTTGCACATGCTGCCAACAGGATATAAATACTTTCTGTGCAGTGATTGAGAATTACAGACAGGGCTGAGACGAGCCTGCCCCTGCCCCCCACGACACCAGGTCTTTGAAAACCCCTTTTTCAACAGCAGCTTGCCACGATTCCATACAGGTGGACTTGGTTTCCAGTCCAGTGGTCAGTTCCAAGCACCCAGTGGGCCTCAGAGCAGTGGGGTCGGGTCACCTGGGAAATCCAGTCCCGACAGCCTGTGGATTCCACTCAGGATTCTTATGGAGGTGGTGGGTTCCCTGTGCTTCCCTTGCCAGGCCTGCAGGTGCCCCAGGCTGCTGGAGGCCATTCCTTGTGGGGAGGCAGAGCTGAGCTCCCTGCAGGGAAAGGGTCCTTCCCTGTCTCTGCCAAGAGGAAGCCCGGGATGCCATCAATCCCTCATCCCTGGGAATGAGTTCAGAGTTCTTGCTTGTGCTTGCAGCACCTGGGAAGAGGCTTTTGGTCTCCCCCAGCAAGGTGTTGCACTGGGGGAAGAGGCAGTTGCGTGTCCATGTGTTGGTACACGCAGATCTGTTCCCAGCTAAACAGATTTGGAGGTTGCTTTAGGTGACTTGTCTCCTCAGGCTTGTGGCATTGCCCTGAAGAAGATGGGAGAGCTAAAGTTGGGGAGCTGGTAAATGAGCTGCCTGCCTCCTGATGTGTGTTCTGTGAGGCTTCATGTGCTGCAGCTTCCCCAGCGGGGCCGGTGCACAAACATTACATGTATTATTGCAAAGCATGCAGCATAAAGAGAGCATTTATGAAAGGGAATATCAGAGGAAACATTATAGCAGGGACCTTATACCCTTTCCATTATTATGGTTTAAATCTTGACGTGCTCTTTATTTGCAGTGACACTGGGACCAGTAAAAAGTGGTTTTTTCTCTTGCCCTCCCCTCCCCTTTCTCCCATCTCCTGCTCATTCTCCCCTTCCACATCCTGTTGGGGGCTGTGGTGCACAGATACCAATCGTTGCACAGCGCCAGGTTTCAGTTTGTGTGGAATCAGCCCCTTTTGACTCACAACTTGGAAACCAGATGACTCACAGTGATGCGTGTTTGTTGTTTTTAATAACTGTCATTTTGCAAAATATGGTCAAAGCTTCAAACCATGACTTCTGGAGCAGGGGTGGTGTGTATTTATTTTTAATTTGGGAGGCTGTGGAATGTGTTTGTAGCTGCAGTCTTCCCTTAAAATCTCAGGTGAAAGAAATTAAAGCATTGACAATGCAAAAGGTTCTAGAGATAATTTTTTCCTATTACCTAAAAAAAATACTTATTTTCTTGATCAGTTACTTGAAAAGGCTCCAGGTGCCAAACATCTGGTGGGATTGTGGGCCCCTGGTTTATGTTTATGTTTTTTAATATATACCCAGAGGGACAGGTTTCTTAAAAAGAAAGCAGGCAGATGTTTTTAATTTGTGGAGTTTTAAAGAATAAATGCCGTTCCCGCTTTATCATTTCAATTTCTAACAAAATTGTCATCTATCTCCTTTCTTTTATAAGAAGCTAGCAAATGTATTATTTTAATGGCAGAATTCCCTATCAATAAAGCCTCGTAGCAGTATGGAAAATATGAAAATATCCACACATTTAATTTTCTAGAGATTTATTACTGCTGGTACAGCAGTTTGTAAACTCTAAGCTCAGTATTAAGTGCTTTATGAGATTTTTTTGTGTTTTACTTTCTAATTTGCCTCAAGAAGTGTTGTTGTAATTTGTTGAAGTTCTACAGGTTTTGTTTTGCAGGTCAGTTCATTCACAGTGGGAATTTACAGCCACTCCCTCCCAGCAGAACAGGGGGCACCAGGATAAAATCTGTGTATGTGGGAACAGGATCTGGCCCGAGATGGAAAAGTGTGCGTAGGGACCTGGTGACAGAATTCATTGTGGTCATGGGTTTTCCTCCCGTTCGTTTCTCAGAATTTGGGTGCTTTGTAACCCTTTCTGTCATGATTTACATTATGGTCTGTTGCAATTGCTGTTGCGCAATGAGGTGCTGTGCTCTGGTCCAAGGGAGGCAGATTCCCAGCCTACCTCAGCCTGTTGCTTCTTGTTAGAGAGTGAAAAAGCAGCTACTGATTTCAAACAGAGAGTTCAAGTTGGGGCTCTGCTTTTAGCCTGGGCTGGGGCATCTCTGTAGTGGTGAAAGTGCTGTAAAAGGCACGTTGCCTTTACCCAGGGAGATGTGGATCTGTGTGCTGGCTGCTGCTGGGCAGCCGTGGTCTGCCCCATTCCCTATTCTGATCAGGAAAGAAAGAAGTTTTGATCTTTATATTTTTTTTAAGTGAGTATAATTGCTTGTGAAAGGTAGTGAAGCCATGGCTTTGGAGGCTTAACCTGTCCTTTGAGTAGCAGCAGAGCAGGCTTGCCCACCGGGCTGTGCAGGGACCCCCCTGTCCCCCAGGAGACGGGAGGAGAGCTCAGCCTCTCGCCCACTCGGTGCCTGACTTCCCTCTGGAGCTGCCAAGAAGGATGCCAATTTTTCCATTTAGCTGACTATTGTATAGACCTTAAAAGGGAAGGTTTTAATGCAGTTGGCTGCGATATAGACTGTTAAAGGGAAGTTATTTATTTTAACTGGCTGCTGTATGGGTTGTTACGAGGGCATTCTCTCCGCTGCAGCTGTATATTGACTGGTGGATGTGCCGGGCGGTATTGCTGGTAGCTGTCATATTGACTGTTACAGAAAAGATCTGTATTTAAGCCATAACACTGCACTGGGATCTCCCAGGCAGGATATTAATGCTAATTCATCTGCTCACCCCCTGCTGTGAGTGTTATTTGTTTAAATCTGTAGAATCCCACAGCGCATTTATATCCTCGCTAGAGTGAGCTCCGCTCCCTGTAATTATTTAACATTATATGCTGATATAAATTGTAACAGTTAAAGAATGGTAATGAGTAGCAAAAAAACACAAACTTAACCTTAGAAATGGCAGAGTCAGCTCTTAAAACAACAGCCAGCAACTTTCCCTGTTCCCTGCCTTTTCCCAAGTCCATATGCACAATATTGTGCATACATTATGTGTGTGCGTGTGTGTTCATGCTCGCACTGGCAGCGGTGCCAGGCAGGGCTGTAATTATGCAGAATGCACTGTGAAACTTATGCACACTCTTAATTACATGCAGTGCCTACGTACAGCAAGTTTTATCTCTCTGCAGCTCAGCTCCTTGATGAGCTGCTCTGATATGTGATTGGGGTTGGGGCCGCCGGGCTGGCGAGGCAGCGCTCGGAGCCCCCGGATTCTCCTGGAGGGAGGCAGTCGTGCCCAGGGCTGAGCTCCAAGCCATCGGGTGTCACTGTTGCTCTGTGCAGCTTCTCCTGGCCGTGGCTTTGGCTGCCACTTCAAGCTGGACTTTGGAAGTAGTATTTTTGGCTATAAACATCTAAGGCATTTACACATAATTTATATATAAAGTGCATGTCCGTACACACCAGGGAAGTGTGGGTGGAGTGAGCAGAGGGAGCTCTGTGGGGTGTGAGCTGATTTTTTGGGGCAGTTTCTGCTGCCCATCCCAGCATCCGTGTCCCAAAGTGCCACCCAGGAGGGGCAGCTGCTGCTGGGTGGCTTTGCCTCCTGCTCTGGAGGTGACTGTGGTTCAGCAGTGGAGGTGACCTGATTTCTCTTTGTAATTTGCCTGTGGACATTAAGCCATGAGCAAATTTTTGGATTTATGATGCAACAACTGTGGTGTAGGAACAGCAAAAGTATATTCAGTTTAGGTTTTTGAAGAGCTTGGGAGCTACAGGGCTTAAAAGGTACCATAGGCATTTTTAAACTGTTGTGTGTGTGAAAAATCAGGTTTGCATTCAAACAGTTCATCAGTAGCATTAAAAAAAATTTCAAAGACGTAAAATGGATATGACATAGAAAAACCATGTAAATAGCCAAGAAAATTTGTTCTAGTCAGACTTTGTAGCCTGTGTCCCTGCTGGTCCTGGGCAGGGAGTGGAAGCAGGAGTACGAGGAGCTGAGCTGGTGCTTGATTTGCAGAGCAGCGTGATGGTCGGTCGGGCTGCGTTGGCAGCATGGACCTGTGCCAGACTTCACCACAATTCATACTGTGTCAGTTTAATAAATGCACTACTTAAATTATGAAATTACAAAAGAAAAAAGAGAATGCACTTATTCAGACTCTTAATACATTAAAAATAAGGCATTAAAACACTGCCTTTTTTTTCCCCCTTCCAGAATCAATAATGAACAGGAAGGGTTGTAGACATTAACAGTCATGGACATTCAAGCTCTTATACATAAATTATCTTAGAAAAATGCACATAAGACTTGAATAATGTAAATACATTAATGCATTTAATAATTTAAACATTAAAGCGCATTCAGGAATTCGTGGCAGAAGCTGTTCTGAGATAAGGAACGGTGCTGGAAGTTGTGTGTCCCAGGATCGATGGCTGGTTTCTCCTTGAGAGAACTCTCGGGGGAGCTCGGGCTGTGCCACGGGAGTGACCGCCTGTCCCAAGAAATCCCAGGACATTTCCCAGCTCTTCCGCTTCCCGCCTCCCCCTCTGCCTCCAGCACGTGGCCGCACGTACGTGGAGAAGCTCTCAGGGGCCACGGTGCCTTTGGACATGTAGTTTTGCCATGTGGGCTGCAGTTTGTCCAGAAATTAGGTGGAACAGCTTCAGAGAATGGAGACTGGTAGGACTGTTGGTTGGAGAGAGTGAGGCTTGGGGAAATAGTGCTCTCCAGGAACGCTGGGCTCTTCTTTGGAGCCCTGAAAATCACAAGGTTGGCCGTGGTGTAATGACAGATGAGGGGGATTTATTCAATTTTTGCCTCTCTTTGGATTGGATCACCTTCAGCACTGTAGCAGCACTTAAGGGGAACACAAAGGGCCCCTCTCACAAGGCATTTTCCTGGGGATTTTGAGCTGTGTTGTTTCTGCTGATGTAATTACATTTGAAAGGTGGTGTTCCACCCCTCATGCCACTTCTCCTCGGTCCATAGCCTGGCTTTCCTTGCCTCTCCTGCAGGCAGGTACTTTGGAGGTCATTTGCACCCTACAGCCCCACTCGTGGAGTGGTATAAGGTATCCTGCTTAGGCCTAGATACTGATGGAGCTAATGATGGAACTAATAAAAAAGAGCTTAGTCTGATCCCAAAGGGAGAAGAGTTGGGTTGGTTAATTAAAGGAGCCTGGCACAGGGCACCTAGTAATTATAGGTGCAAGAAGTCTGAATTTGAAGAGGATGGTGCAGCTGGAGAAGGATAGGGAGGCACCCAGAGCTCTGCAGGCTGTGGGCAAGAATGCAGCAGAACCAGATCTGGAAATCAGACTCTGGCAGAATTCCTTGGTGAATTCTTATTTATTCCATTTTTTAATGAGGACCTGAATCTCTCCTTACGCATTTCTGTTTTTGCATGCACATGTGTATGTACAATTCCAGCTACACCCTATGGCTGGGAGGGTGATTTTATTAAAGACCAGAAGATTGAGAGACAGATGTTTGAAGAGACACAGGCCTTGCCCTATGGTAGTTTGGGATAATTAATGCTGACTGCTGCACTGGCTGCATTATCGATGCTGCTGGGTCGTTATCTCCAGCATCATCCCGGCTGGGATCACTGTGGGGCAGAGCTGCTGAAGGCACAGGGGCTGAGGCCACCAGGACCTGCTGGGAAAACCCTCCTGAGCTCTGCTGTGGTGTGGGGAACAGTGCCCTGTCATCACACTGTCATCGCCAGTGCCACGTCTCTTCACAGAGAAGTTCCTTAAAGCAGCATTTCTCAAACTTAGGTCAGAACCCTGAAAGGGATGCAAAAGGCTTCCAAGGAAGTCACAAAGTCACTCACCAGTGAACAGCTTTCTCCCTGTAATTGCTCTTAGGAGCTCTGTTCCTCCTGGTTTCAAGAGGCAGCATTTATTCCAGTAACTCTCACTTACCTGAAGGAACTTGCTGCCATCTCAGCTGAGGAATGTGGGATGAGCCACCACAACAGATGAGTGGAAAAGGGAGTCAAGCTTGCATAAAGTTTGAGGAGCAGGGCTTTAGCAAATTTTATCTTCCAGGGACAAGCTCTGCAAATACTGCCCCAAATGGATTTATTAACTTCACTTGATGACAGATAGAGACAGTTCCTTTGTCCCCAGTGGATTTCTCAGTAGACCCCATCTGGGGGAGGTAGGACTGTCTGTGCAAAACATATCATTAGTTTTAGTGCTCAGGACTAGACAGTCAAGGAAACTGTAGGTCTCATTCTGCCCTTACTGCTGGAGTGCTGTACAGGTGGATCACACTCGAAAATGAAATGTTAGTTATGAGGATTCTAGGTCAGACAGTGAAAAGCCCCAGTTTTGTCTAACGGGAGGAGAAGATGGGCCACAAGGGAATTGCTCTGAGCATCCGACCTGTATGCTGGCCATAGGCATGTGCTCCTTGGCTGTCCTGAGTGTAAAACACACACATGGCCCCTGGAGACACCTCGGTTTAGTGGTTACAATGGCCACAGGAATTCTCATGGTTCTTTTTTCCAGTTCAGGTGAGTTCATAGCTCTGATCACTGTAGGAAACCAGAGCCGAATCCCTGGGTTTTCCCACCTGGAGCAGGCAGTGCCCCCGTGCACAGGAGCAGATCCCGAGCCTCCCACACCTGCAAGGGCGCAGCGTCGCTGGTGGTAGGAAGGGGTGTGTCTCTTGGATGTGGGAAGCTCCTGCAGGGGATTTTTCATAATGCAGGGCCTGTTGAGGGGAGGACTGGAGCGATGGGATGCTGTGGCCGTGGCCTGCAGGGCAAACAGAGCAGTGGGTGGGGATCTCCCCAGGCTCCCATGGCTCAACGGCCACGCTCAGCTGGATGGAGGAGGCAAAGCATTTATGGGAAATTCTGCTGCTCTGTCACAGCCTGCTTTCTGCTTTGCTGGCCTTGTCTCCATGGGGGTATTCCGTGCATTATCCCACTTCACAGCCTGAACTCTTCCCCCTACTTAGAGGATTATGTGGGGCAGAGATGTAAGAAGGAAGGGAACCTCGACACTAGTCCACCTTTTTATCTCTGTAACGCCATGTACATCTCTCTGTCTGCTCTCACAGGGGCCAAGCCTCCTGCCTTCCCAACCCTGCTCAGAAACTGCTGATTCAAGCAGGGAGCAACTTTAGGGCTCCTTACAGAATAAATGCCTCCTGTGTGCTCCTCTGGCACTGGGATTTCCTCTCTGATTTATCCTGCTCGGGTCTGCTCACGTCCCTTCACTAAACTGGGCGTGGTGTGGTGGTGTGAAGGTCACTTTTTATATGCCATATACATTTCTGCAGACATGGTGGGAGGGTAGGACATCTGAAGCAGCGTATCCTGCTGGGAAAAGGGGGAAGAAAAGGATAGTCTGGCTCTTCTTTTCACAGCCTCTTGTGGTGGGATGAAGGTTTTGACAGCCTAATTCAGCATTTAGAGAAAGAACCAAGCAGAAAGATTCCCCCTCACCCACTCCTTGCAGCCCAGCTGTGACAAACTGACAGATAATTAACAAATCAAGACCTCCTATTAGCCTTGTCCCTGATGCATTAAACAGCTCCTATGTTGCATGTGTCCTTTAGCAAATGCCTGTGCTTTCTGGCTGCAGAGTGAGGTGGGCACATCCCTTCCAGAAAGGCAAAGGAGTCTCCAAGATGTCAGTGCACAAATATTGCCAGGAATAGAAGTCTTGTCTGAAAGGAAACGGAGTGTGAGTCGTACCATGACTGAATGGGTGCTACTCCAATGGAACAGAGTGTGTATGGGGGATCTCCTGGGAATGCAGGATGGAGGGGGATGTATGGAAATAGTACTGAATCCCTCTTGTTTTTACAGAAAATGACATGAATTGAAGCAGCAGCTGACAGGGCAGTTTTTTGACTGGGACTAACCAAGCCTGCAAACATGACACAAAATGTGGTTTGTGGTAGAAACAGACCTTAATATTGTGTTGTGGGCACTGTACTGGTGCCTGTTCCTCTCTGTGCTCAGGTTGTTGGAACTGTGGGTAAGCCCCAAATAAGCTGCTTCTCTTCTCTTTAGCTCCTCTCATTTGGAGAAGAACACTGAGAAGTGGTAATATCCTTCTAGTTCAAGATGTTAAATAGACACAAGGCATTGGTTGAGCCCAACACATGTTACAGGGGAGAGATATACCTAATTGCATCAAAGCCACTCCTAAGTTCATGTATGTGGAGCCCATCAAGCTGAAAGCATCCAGACAGCATCTGCTGTTATCAAATCACTCTTGAGTCGAGCTAATTAAAATAGAGCTTCATTTTTCTGAACCATTGTTTGGCAGGAATTCGAAACAGGTCTAACCCAATTTCTGTGTGTTTATGAGCCTTTATTATATCAAAAGTACTTTTCTGTAAATGTACAGGGCAGTGTTAAATGAATTGATCCGCACTGTATCACTGTAGATGCACTATGGGCTTCCTAATGATTTCTCTTTTAGCTTTTTCCAGATACACCCCAGAAAGCTTTGTCCCTTATCGTGTCATCTTCCTTCTCTCTTTTCCTTTCTATCTCACTCTCAAGAAAGTAAATGTCCTTGTATTTCTTTCTTTCATATCCTCCTCCTCCACTCTATTGGGATTTTTGTATTATTAAAACATTTACACATTTGCTGCCACATGCAAATGCAGAATAATAAACCAGGACTCTTTATACTCCAGACATGAGCAGGAGGTCTCACCACTGATTCTTACCCCGTGCTCATCCCTGTTGGTTACAGGGGGTGGAGAGGAGGGGAATCTAAACATTGCTGTGTTAAATCTGTCTGATATAGGGTTTTTTTTGCTTAATATTTTATTTTAAACACTTTCTATTTCAGCTTGCAAATTCTAGGTACAACATTCCTCTTCATAATTTGCTACATACCAAGCACAAAAGTTAAAGAGACGTAGAAATTGCTCCCTGAAGACAAGTTGCAGTCTTTGGCATCTAAAAGCTAATTCATGAATATTCTCTGCAGAAGGGGAATACCACACGTAGGGCCAGTCCCTTCAGAGCATGGGAGTGTGAGTAGCAGCCCAGGGAAACAGAAAAGGCAGGAAATAACTATTTTTCTGGTACCCAGTACAGTCCGAACTGTTCATCGGATATTCTTAAGTCTTAAATTTATTTCTGAGCAGTGGATTTGCATTCCAAAAAAAAAGGAAGTTAAGAGTTAGCATCAAGTGAAAATCCTGACAGTGATCTGTCATGAAATCTTCTCCCTGGAAAGGCAGGAAAGACTTTTGAACTTTTAAAAACAGATGGAAAAACACAAAGCTAATTTTTCTCTATAGTTCCAGGAGGTTTGCTTCTTTCAGCCTTGGAAAGGGATTTAAGTGCATTTTATTTTGCATTTAATGCAGTCTCTTCTGAATGTGTACATTCAGCTCCTCTGGGTGCTACAGCCTGAAAGCAGCATGAGAAGGGGGGACTGGGGACACGTGTGACATTCTGCTGTAGGCAAACCAGTGGGTGAGGATCTATCAGATGTTCCCAAAGATGTGAAGTATTACCGTCTCCTTTTTGTGCTTTTAGAAAGATTGTTAGTCAGAAGTTTGCTCTTCTGTTCGTTGGCATTGACTCTCCTGATTGCTCTTTTAGTGAATTTAAGTGAATTTAATGCTGACAAAAAGCAGCAGAGTCACAGAATTCAGGACAGAGCAGGGACGTTGTGCTGGGTGCTTTTTCTGGAAGTCTTGCAGTCAGACCTAATCTGAGGGTCGTGCTGCTGGGGGTTGGACTAATCCCCTCAGTTATTGCATTCCCCCCTTCTTTTCTGAGCCAAGGTGTGCAGTGGGAACGTCTCTGCAGCAACCATCTCACCAGTTGGGTTCTGTCCCGGCCAAGGGACACGAGGCCACGGCTGTGAGAGAAGGGTTTCTGGTAAAGCACAGCAGGGGAGGTAACTCCAGACACCCTTATGTGCAGAAACAATCCAAACAACCTTTCTGCTCACGTCATGGTGAGTACAGAATGAATGTCACATCAAAGAGCATCTTCAGAAGCTGCCCAGCATTTCCTGCATGTGCAGTTGTTGCTGGAGTTGCTGCTGCAGAACGATATTTGCCATTCTAGCAAGAAACGCTCTTTGTGTCTTTCAACAACAACAACAAAGTCAAGCTTTTGGTCTAAGGATCCAAAAGCCCAGGAAATGCATCTCTAGGTCTCCTCATCAATTTGGGACCTAATGAAATATAGAAAATACTCAATAAAAGCACCTTTATTACTTTAAATGTTTAAATGTGGAGTTTTTAGCCATCAGGTTAATGTTTTTGTATCTTTTTTTGATTTGATTGTGAGCACTTTTCCAGGTATCTCTGCCACTTGAGCACTAATTGGATTTCCCCAGATAAACGGTGCTAGCTGCAGCCCTTACATCACTGTGGTTTTACTTCATCATCATTTTATTTGTTTTTACTGTAAAGGTTAATAAATCTTGGTGTGTTTAGAGTATGAAACCAGGCAGGCAGGCCAAGAGCTGCAGTGTGAAGGGGTGAAGTTTTATATGCTGCTTTCTCAAGTCAGAGGGGTGGGAGAAGGAACAGGGTGCTCTTTGTGGTGGGTCTAATGGGTGTGTTAGTGAGCCAAGGATGATCCATAATCCTGAAGATAAAAAGCGTTGATCTCTCCACTAGTTCTCAGACAGAGCTGCAAGGCACTGGAATTGGGTTACCATTGATTTCAGGTGGGGAGAGAACCAAGTAGCGTGGGGCTGCTTAAGGAGGGATATGCAGCATTTATTTAGCTTGATTTGATTTTTTTTAAGAATATTGGAAGCCTTTCAGTGCAAGTGCACGTGAGTTCCCTGTGTATTCTCGAGGAGGTTAATATAGAACTTGGCAATGTCTTAGGGCAGAACTAACTGAATGGCAGATTTTAGTCCAAATTTAGGCTGCGGATAAATTTCGCTAAGAATTTATCAAGGTCCTGTATTTTTGCTGTCTCATTCCTTTGTTCAGAGAAGTGTATATTTTTATCTTTCTCATGGTTTCCTGGGAAGGTGAGCCTGACTTCCTCCCACAGCAGAGGTAACCCTCGGTCTCCAGCCACAAAGGCAGTGTGGAAGCCCTTTTTGGCCCAGCAGGATTGAAACTAGAGCATTTCAAACACTTTCCCCAGTTTTGGCCCTCGTGGCTTAATAGAAATTGATTGACCAGCCTGTCCTTGGGCCAAAGCAGCATTAAAGACTGAATCTCCTTTTTTTTCTGTTACAAAGATATAAAAATGCTTTGTAGCTCCCGTGGATCAGGTGCAGACTCCTGAGAAAACTGAATTACAGCCTCAGGTTTCCTGTCGTGGCAGCTCTCTGCAGCAGCAGTGGCCATTCCTCCCTTGGTGTTAATTCCCTGCTGTGGACCCAGATTTCAGAGACATTGTTGGGGCTTTCTGCAGCATTTGTCAAGGAAATGGCTGCTTTCTTTTTTTTCCCGAAGTGAGTAATTGTTTATTAATTTTTCAGCACGTAAAGAGTATAATTATAATAGTCCCTGACATGTGCTGGCTGTGCCAAGGTTTAAGGAAAATAAAAACCAGTAGAAGTGCCATTTTGAACCGTCTCTGATTTTTTTAGGCCTTCCTGCTTTGGGCCTGAATTTCTGTGTAGGAATTAGGGAGAAGCACCCTGGTGTCAGTTTAATTCTCTGCAGAACTAATTCTCTTGGACGTTTTAACTCAGCTTAGGACGGTGCCATCTTACTCAAGAGTTTCAGGAGGGAGGAGTAGGTGATGAGCACACGGGATTTTTTGGGACATGCAGTGCTGTCCTGGTTGAGCAGCAGCCTGAATTTGTCCTGACACCTCTATGCTTTGTTTCTTTAAGCAGTGAATGTAACATCCGTGAGCAGCACCAAATTGACCCGAGGGGGAAATGAGGTGGCCCCGTTGTTTGCAGAGTATTTATGGCCTGGACAGCTCCTGTGGAACTGTTCCTCACGTTTGCCATTTGTTGTTTCTCCTGCTGCAGAGGAAGCATCCGAAGAGCAGACGGGGAAGCTGAGTTGCTTTTGAGGCTGGTGGTGCAAGTTGCTCCCTCTGAGGGAGGAGTGGGGTGGTGTGGGCTCCTTTCTGCTGGGAACTGGACAAAGCCAAGGGGCGCAGCTGCTTTCGGATCTATAAAATTATTCCACTTGCAGTCCCCACAGACGAGGCAGCTCTGGCCAATCAGCTCTCTTGCCCCTTACCTTGTTTTTCCCTTAATGGGGCAATTAACAGCAGGAACAAAGTGCATGGTCTGCTCAGTCTTTATTATTATTTGTGTTGTAATAAATGTCGAGGAGGCCAGTTGCAGACCAACACCAGGCACTGTGCAAATGCAAAGTAAAAGGACCATTCTGGTCCCAGAGAGCTCTGAGGAAAATACTAAATTTACAAAAAGGTCTTCCAGTGGTTTAAGTTCTTCTTCTTTTGCTATTTCTTCCCAACTGCTGTGTTTTGCATGATTTATTGTGCATCTGTCACAATTTCCAGCTTCTTTCATGTTTCCAACATGAAACCTTTTGTTTCTTACTATTTTCCAAACAGTTTCCTCCAGTACCTTATTTATTCTGTCATAATGCCATCACAGCCCCCTGGCTTTACCCCTAAGTGTTTGGGGGTTTACTGCTGAGAGGAAAACACTCATTTTCTAATCTGCATTTCCCATGGATTAAAAATTCCATGAAATGGGGTTCTTGAAAGAGCAGGTTCAAGGAATGAACTTGGTGGGTTTACTTGTCCATTGGAGTCTTTTCAGTCTAAACCAACTTTATAGCATCTTCCACAGAGGGGTTCTACTTTCAGTGCTCTTGCCCTAAATCTAAACCACTGTGTCACTGGTATTTTCCAGCCCCTTGACTGTGCAGTTGGAAGCATCTCAGTAAGTGTGAGCAGTGCTCCTGTTCTGGTGCATCTCTGGTTGATTCAGCCTTCTGCAGTCAGTTCCATCGTGATTTTGAGTACTCAGGCCCAATTGTTAGGTGTGACAGGGACTTCCTATCCTTACCTCATCCTCCAGCTCCCTGGCATGTGAATGAACCTCTAGCAGTCCTTGCCTGCCCTGTAGTTAAAAGAATGAAAACGTAATCAATTACAGCTTTGTTGTTTTTTACTTTGTCCACATGTGAAGGTAAGAGGGTAAAAGGGATGTCTTGGGAGAGCTGCTGTGTCTGAGCCCTGCAGTGCTGGTGATGTGGAGAGGGGAGGGGGAAGGTGAGCCCGAGGTGCTCTCCTCTGGAAGCTGGACCCTGCAGTTTTGCAGTGCTGGAGCCAGGCACTGAGCTTAGCTCTGCCGGGTGAGCATCTTGGACACTGAGTCATGACATTCCTGGGGAGTGATTCAGCTCAGCAGCTTGACACTTGCATTAATTTTACAGCACACAGAGCCCCAGTGATCCCTCAGCTTCCTCCTGCAAGAAGGGAGAAGCAGGATGTGTAAATTGGGTCATGAAAAGTTATAAAAGCCAGGTTGTCTTTATGGAGTTTTGAGCTTTGACCTTCTGCCTGGCGTGTCCCTTGGATCCTGTGGAAGCAGTGTGGTCATGGCATGTTGGCTTTGCCCGCTCTGGGAGGCAGGTCCCTTAGGTGGAGCAGGAGACCCTGCCCTGCTGGGTTACCCACAGGGATGCCCTGCCTCCAGCACGAGGTTATTGCCACTCTTGTGTAGACAGACCCTCCAATTCTCTGCTGCCAGTTGGATTGCAGGCGTTCCCCCCACACCCCACCCCGCTCATCCCGCTGCAATTCCTTCTTTGGTGCTTCTGGGGCTGCAACCTCAGTGCAGGCACAAGTGCAGAAAGGAGATTCTTAAAGTTGATTTTCCCTCTGAAAGTGAGATGATTTCAATAAAAACTTAAAATGTTTGAACTCTAGAAAAAAGGTTCCTGCTGCTCACTGGTTAAATTTATTATGGCTGCATTATCAGTTTAATACATTTCGTTTGCTCTTCTGCTCATATTTCTTGTAAGATGTTTTTCTAGCATTTATCACTTCTCCGTAACAGTTTTTATTGTGTTAAACCTGATGTTATGAAGTCTCATTTGGAGGTGTATTTCTTTCTGAAATAAAAAAAATACATAGCTAGCACATTTTCTCTGCAAGTAAAAATAGCTATTGTACGTTTCTTTTAATGAATGTGTAAAAGTTTCTGGTTCTTTTTAGTTATATGCATCTCAGTTTAACTTGAATATTATTCCTTTTAAAAAGACAGGAGTTTTTGTCAAGATGTCCACTATGTTTTCAGTCAAATTATAAAAAACTGAAGATGACAGAGATATTTCACTTTGAAAGGTGACTACTACACAGACAAAGTTGCTACTTTTCAGAAGGACCTTTACTCCATATATCAATGTGTTTTAAGAGAGACTTGGGTCAATAATACCATGCCTTAGAATTCCCTAAATACATATTTACACAATAGACCTTAAAATATATTAGTCTATCATGTCAGCTCCTGTACACTTCTATGCGGGATGGTTTATGTCCTTAACATATGATACAATAAAACTTTATTTTATAAAGCATTCTTCATACAAATTGTATCCTACAATGCGTTGTGGGGTTAAACAAGACTTTCACAAGGTTAAAATTAAAAAAAGCTAAAGGGTGCAGGAAAATGAGGGGCTTTGCACAGGACAGACGTGTTTAAGTGAACAAAGGGGATCTGACGGGAGAAGCCGTGGTGTGGTCGGAGCTGCAGAGTGGGGTGCCTGGAAATGGGGAGGGTGGTGGGGAAAGGCTGGGCCGGGGGCAGGGAGGTGGAGAGGGCACACCCTGAGCCGCAGCTGGAGGAGGTGTGGGGGCTGTGGAACAAAGAACTGGGGCACAGGCACCGCCTGGGGTCCGTCCTTGGTAGGGGGAACAGCAGTGAGGGGCAGCACGGGCATGGCTGGCACTGGGGTGGCTGGTGCTGGGGGCACTGGGATGGCAGGCACTGGGATGGCTGGCACTGGGGTGGCTGGTGCTGGGGGCACTGGGATGGCAGGCACTGGGGTGACTGGCGCTGGGATGGCTGGCGCTGGGATGGCTGGTGCTGGGATGGCTGGTGCTGGGATGGCTGGCACTGGGGTGGCTGGCGCTGGGGTGGCTGGTGCTGGGATGGCTGGTGCTGGGATGGCTGGCACTGGGGTGGCTGGCGCTGGGATGGCTGGCACTGGGGTGACTGGTGCTGGGATGGGTGGCACTGGGATGGCTGGGACTGGGAGAGCTGGCACCGGGATGGCAGG